>CAKNYM010050881.1:55162-76758 GCA_932195095.1 Andricus curvator
GGGGGGGGGGGCGTGAGGTCCTCACCCCTGGCGCTCAAGCTATAAAGCCTATTGTGCCATACCCGTGTTTATTCTCAAGGCAGTACTCCGAATCCGGCCATCCTTCGCCGAGTGTTTTTGGATCTCGGTGGGTTTCGTTGTTACCAACGTTCTGAGATTATACCTCTCAGGTGCCAGGCATACCTATCGCACAGTAAATGACGTCCTCCTTTGTTGATCAGGCAAAGTGATCCTCACCCACTCTGCCATTCGGCAGCCTCCCGTAGCAGGCCGCAAAGGGGGGATACGGCCAGACTAGGGTGGACGGAGCGGTCTCTCTGAGGTCATCTGTTAGATGCACAGATTCGAAGCACTTTCCTGGTGTGTTATGCAAGTGTGTGTGTGTGTTCATTACTCGAAAATTGACCAGCGACCGCCGAGCAAGAGTCCCCCATAGGAGCCTCAAGCGCAAAGAGATCGCTGACTCATTTTTTGAGTCTTCTCAAAATCGACTTCGACCCCCAAGGCTAGTCCCCTCGACATGGAGCCTACACCTTGGTACGTAACCAGCTTTTTCTGATGGGTCCTACAGTTTAAGGTGGGTTCCGAACCACCGAAGCCCCGGTAGAAGTACATAGAACAATTTCCATTGGTACTCGGCTCAGGGATCGAACCCCAGACCTCCTGCATGGAAGTCTGACGCGCTATCGTCTGAGCCACCGAGGCTTCTTATATATATATATATATATATAGGGAGGGGGTGCTAATCTGAAAAATTGCACCCGTTCCCAGCAAAATCACGGTAAAATTTCAGCTGTAACCATGTCTCACGACCGTGAGATAGGTGGTTACAGTCTGCGACGAAATCAATACGATGATCCGACAAAAGTCTCGTGCACCCTGAGGACACGGGGCGACCCAAGGACGACCGCCTTCTGCATTTCCCCCGTAAGTGTCTCAGCATTTTGTTGACACGCAGGGATGCTTTTCAGCCTATTAACCAGTGAAACCTTGGCACCTCCAAGAGCGCCGATGATCAAGACGATTAGCTTAACAGAATATTCCGGTTATAACCGTCGCAACTCCCTTATAAGATCTTTATAGCTCTCTTTCTTTTCTTTCTCCTTGGCTATGACGTTTTTGTCAGTTGGTGCCGAAAATTCGATAACGAACATGGTTCGTTTCTCGAAGTCAAGGAGAACTATGTCAGGCCTCGAGTGCGCAACAGAAACAATTGTCGAGAATATGAAGTTCCAGTATATGCGGCACTTCTCATTTTCGACAATTGACTCTATTTCTCTATGAGCGTTTAGCGGAGAGGTATTCGGGCTAATGCCATCAGAGTGACAGAGATGGTAATAAAGCACTCTTAGTGCCGCATTGTGCCTTTGAATGTAGGTCGTTCCCGCATGAGTTGGACAACTAGATAGTATGTGTCCTGGTTGCTCGGGGTGTGCATGACACGCTCTGCAGCTATCATCGGGAATGTCTTAGCTCAGAATGTGGCGACGGTATGCTAGAGTGGAAATGACACCGTCTTGACATGCCAAAATGAAACCCTCCGTGCCCGACTTCAATCCGGGTGATTTAAGGAAAGAAACCGTTAGCTCATACGACATCGACTGATCTTCCAAATTTTTGTGGAAGATGCTGTGCATCCTCTTGTCGAAGAGCTGTTCGCGGAAGTTTTTCTCCTGTGCTTTCTTAATTCGGGCCTTCAGGAGTGAGTACTCAAGATGGATAAGATTTGATGTATTTTGCTCACCCCTGATATTGAAGTCAAGGCTAGGTTTGCCGCAGAGGTACCCTTCGGAATGGCGAAGTGCGAGAGGTAGTGGCAATAATGTGAGGCAAAAGAGGAGAGGGCTCATGGTGTCGCCCTGAAACACACCTCTCTGAAAGGTGAAACTGTTAGTGATCACACGATGTTTTCCAGATGAGATAGTAAATCTGGTTTTCCAAAGCGACATTAATCTCTCTATGCACCTCACGATGTGTGCATCAAATGTTTTAATATATCTGTCTTTATATATATATATATATATATATATATATATATATATATAATTTAAAAAAAGGGTTAAACAACAACCGCAGGGTCCCACTGGGAGCAACTGCCATCTAAAAATGACACCGGCACCCAGTAGAATCGCGGTAAATCACACCTATGACCACTTCTCACGACCTTGAGATGGGTGGTCACAGGGCACGATGAAATCACAACGACAGGCCGGCGAAATCCTCGTGTGTCTTGAAGACACGAAACGACTCAGGTATGACAGCTTTCTGCATCCATCTCGCAAGTGCCTTGGCATATTTTTGGCACGCAGGTATGGCTTTAAGGTTTCGATCCAGTGATATTTCCGCACCTCCCGAGAGCACCGACTACAAAGACAATTACTTTAATCCAATATTTTGGGTACAGTCGTTGCAGCTCTCTTTTAAGGTCTTGATTCGTCTACTCCTTTTCCTTCTCCTTGGTAGTGATGTTGTATTCTCCCGGAGCCGAGCATTCGATCACGAATATAGTTCGTTTCTCGAAGTCTTGGAGAACGATGTCAGGCCTGGAGTGTGCAACGGAGACTGCTGCCCGCAAATCGTAGTTCCAGAATATTTGGCACTTCTCGTTTTGGACAGTAGACTCTATCTTCTCAGAAACCTTCGGCCGGGCAGGGTCGCGGCCAACACCATAAGAGCGACAAAGATGCTAATAAAGCACTCTTAGGGCCGCATTATGTCTGTAGAGATACGTCAGTCCTGCGTGAGTGGGACATCCGGATAGTATGTGTTCTGGGTACTCAGCGTGTGTATGACACGCTCTGTACCTATCGCTGGGAACTTCTTGACATCAAATGTGGTCACGGTATACTGAGGTGGAAATGACACCGTCCTGGCATGCGAAAATGAAACCCTGCTTTCTTTACTTCGGCTTTTAGAAGTGAATCATCTAGATGGAGTAATGCACTTTCTTCACTTCTGATGTTAAAATTCAGGCTAAGGGTCTCGACCGCCTGCTCCGCGGCTTTGTAAAGGAACGCTCCTTTGTCAATCATCTCGTGTTTTCTGACCATTTTTAGGAGGAGATCTCTACCATTTGCAACGATGTAAGCTGTACTTCGAACAATTCTGTTATGAAGACATTGGAGATACATAAGTCAGCGTCCGAATTGACGGCGTGAGATGTATAATCGCGGAACGGACGATTTGGTAGCTCTTATGCATATGCATGATCTTACGTGTGGCGATATCAAGGGCCATAAGGTCGTTCATTGTCCATTGAACCACCCCAAACGAGTAGAGTAGAACCATAGTATATGTGAGATCTTATTATAGCATATGCAGATCTTCAGGTCATCCATATACAATACATGAGTGACGTACAAGGTGACGTACCTTGTTTATATGAGAAAAACTTTTTTGATATTCAAAATACAACAATACTAAATGTAGTGTAGGGGAATGTTGTCAGGTTTGGACCGTCGCACAGTGATAAATATGGGAAATAAATTCGAGACACGCGACGAATTTAATCAAATAATGAAATTTTTTTTGTTATTCTTCTCTAAAAATGTTATATTTAATATTTCCGGTGAGAGAATTGTTATAACTACCCATATTTTTTTTAAATTAGCCATGAAACGACTTGCCTCAACATTAGTGGAAATTTTTCGAAAATAACGCAGGATTACCAAATATTTTCGGGAGTGGAACCAAGTGGAATATAGGTTTTCAGGTGCGCTGATTACGAATCCGTGACCCCTATGAGCTCTACACGTAAGGATCAAGTTCATTTCAAGGTCAACTTCGTTAATTCGAGAGATATCATCTTTTTGACCTCAGGTTCTGAAAGAGCGGAAAATTCTACGTTCGGATATATTTTTACCCACGGAATCGAGTGACCTCTAGAGGTCACATGAAGGTCAAAAGCATTCTTTAGAATTTCTGAACCTAGTAGCTTGTCATGGTTTGCTAATATCAAGGTAATGATCCTTACAAAATACGTTTTTGGATGCGCTGATCACGAATCCGTGACCCCTATGACCCCTACACGTCAGGATCAAGGTCATTTGAAAGTCAACTTAGTTAATTCTACAGATATCATGTTTTTGACCTCATGTTCTGAAAGAGCATGAAATTTTACGTTTGGAATTATTTTTATCCACGGGTCCCAGTAACCTCTAGAGGTCTTATGAATGTCAAAACCATTCTTTAGAACTTCTGAAACTAGTAGCTTGTCATGGTTTGCTAATATCGAGGTAATGACCCTTACAAAATACGTTTTCGTCTGCGCTGGTCATGAATCCATGACCCCTACACGTCAGCATCAAGGTCATTTGAAAGTCAGCTTCGTTAATTCGAGAGATATCATGTTTTTGACCTCAAAATCGTTATACAAAGACCGAAGAGTTCAATATAAATACATTATCACCTCAAAGTTTCATACACCAGCAGGGAAAAAAGTAAATCTAAATATCCCATAACTTAAAAACCTTAAACACAACATGATTTGAGGTATTTAGATTTTTTGCCTGCCTTGCTGTGTATATATTTTGAATCCCTCATATACAATAGCTTTTGCATAGGTAATTTCGTCTTTATATGGCTACCATGACGAGATAATTCTTAAGGAATTTGGAATTATTGATTTGACCTTCATATGACCTCTAAAGGTCACTGGGACCCATAGGGAAAAATATATCTGAACGTAAAATTCCCCGCTCTTTCCGAATCTGAGGTCAAAAAGATGATATCTCTCGAAAAAGGGAAGTTGACCTTCAAATGACCTTGATCCTAACGTGTAGGGGTCATAGGGGTCACGGATTCGTGATCAGCGCATCCGAAAACGTATTTTTTAAGGATCATTACCTTGATATTAGCAAACCATGACAAGCTACTAGGTTCAGAAATTCTAAAGAATGCTTTGGCCTTCATGTGACCTCTAGAGGTCACTCGATTCCGTGGGTAAAGATATATCCGAACGTAAACTTTTCCGCTCTCTCAGAATCTGAGGTCAAAAAGATGATATCTCTCGAATTAACGAAGTTGACCTTCAAATGACCTTGATCCTGACGTTTATGGCTCATAGAGGTCACGGATTCATGATCAGCGAGCCTGAAAACGTTTATTCCACTTGGTTCCACTCCCGAAAATATTTTGTAGTCCTGCGTTATTTTCGAAAAATGTCCACTGATGTTGAGACAAGTCGTTTCATGGTTAATTTAAAAAAATATATGGGTAGTTATAATAATTCTCTCACCGGAAATATTAAATATAACATTTTTAGAGAAAAATAAAAAAAAATTTCTATTATTTGATTAAAATTGTCGCGTGGCTCCAATTTTTTCCCATATTTATCACTGTGCGTCGTCTAGATCGGCCCACTGCGATTTTTTAGTTTAGACCACTAGCGTTAACAATGGGCGAGCGTTGCAAAACTTCTCGCAGTGACAGCGAACTTTTTGTGACATTATAAAGGACACCACACCAAATACATGGTAAAAAAGGTCCCGATGGAATTTTCAAAGTTTTTGATATTTATTAGTTTATGCTCTGCTTTGCATTGCTTTCGTGCAAGTTTATGTAGAAAAAGAATTGCACGGACGAACAATGCGATGTAATCGCGTTGGAAGTGATAAGCGTTCGGGCGATGCGCTAAGCGCTTAGGCAACCCACAAAGCGTTCATATAATTGCATGTTATCGAGCTTCAAACACGAAATTCGATTTCTATTATCAAGAGGCGTTTGGTTGTCTGAATCGGTGATACAAATAGCTAATTCACAAACGCATGACACACGCTACTTGCGATTGAAAGATTGCATCCCAAGTTCGTCGCAAAGCGCTTAAGTTGAATGGCCAGACAAAATAATCGATACCCAGCGTTGCAATTGGGCACTAATCAACCAGTTTATGTGAAGCACTCTTAAGTGACCTTTTACAGAATTCTCCTTTCGTGCCAACGCTTCTGGGGATTTCTTAAACGCTTAGCGCTGAAATTAAAGTGAGACTGTTAGAAAAAGATAAGCATTTCTTATAGGGTGTTTTAGATTGCTTGAATAAAACTGGCGAATCAAAGTCAAACAGCAACGCTGGGAGTTTATTTGGTTGTCTGAGTGCTTTTATTAAACGCTTAGCGTTGAATGTAGGATGGAAGCGTTGTCACAAAAGGAGAATTCTGAAAAAGGTGCTTTAGAGTGCTTGATATAAACTGGTTGATCAGTGCCAAATTGCAACGCTGGGTATCGATTCTTTGGTCTGACCATGCAACTTAAGCGCTTTGCGACGAACTTAGGATGCAACCTTTCAAACGAAAGTAGTGTTTGTCATGCGTTTGTGAATTAGCTATTTTTATGACCGATTCAGACAATGAAACGCCTCTTGATAATAGAAATCGAATTGCGCGTTTGAAGCTCGATAACATGCAATTATATGAACGCTTTGCGCCTTGCCTAAACGCTTAGCGCATCGGCCGAACACTTAGCACTTATCACTTCCAACACGATTACATCGCGTTGTTCGTCCGTGCAATTCGTTTTCTGCATAAACTTACACGAGAGCAATGCAAAGGGTGGAAAAATGTCTGTGATATATTCCACTCCACAGGTAAAAATATGTACCCAAATCTTACTTTTAAATCGTCGTAGCGCGCGCCGTATTTGGTGCGGAGTCCTTTGGAGCGTGAAAGGAAAACAGCTGGTGTGCACTCAGTGGCTTGCAAATTACGAAAAAAGTTTTTTAGCATCAGTGATGACGTGATCAGAAAGTGAAGCGAAAACATGCAATCGTCAAGATAAGCATTCTGAATGTGTTGTGTGGTTGTGGGTTGGCCCACCGTGATTGTGTGGGTTAAGGCGCGTGCCCGATCGAGAAAAAAAAGTTCGGTCGAATTTAGTTTTTTCCATCGGGGTTTTAACAACGCTGCGTCAGTTTTCGAAACAAGTAAGCGACGGATCGGGGCAACAAATTCGTCTTTTTATTTCATTTACTTAAGTTTCAAAGGTCATACTCAATCATTTCAGCAAATTTTTCGTCGATTTTCAGCGATGGGCCAACCTAGACAACATGGGCCGACCTTCGAAAGGGTGGCCAACCCTGACGACATTCCCCATTTTTTCTGGTCTTCGAGATGCATCGATCGACCTATAGTTGATCTTTTATGACCCACTAGTACCGATTTATGAGTATACCATTAAGCCATTTCCCTTTCAGGGTAGGCGTGACACTACCCGATTTGGGTAGTGTTTCTAGGTGGATAGTTTCTTGTAGTAAATAACTACAAGTGTGGGCTCACCACACACAGTTTCAAAAAAATGGTTTATTCTGTTTATAAGAGAAAAACTTTTTTGATATTCAAAATGCAACAGTACTATGTATAGTGTATTTGTTCGCATCTTCGAGACGCGTCGAACGAACTATTGTTGAACCCTTTATGACCCACCAGTAGCGATTTACGATGCTCCAAAAAATTTTTGTATTATGTTTATATGAGAAAAACTTGTTCTCACATTAGGAATACTACAGTACTGTATCTGACATGTTTGTTCCAGTCTTCGGGTTACGTCGAATGATTTATTGACGTACCTTCCATGGCAACTTATGATCTAATAATGTCGATTTATAAATTTAAAAAATATATTGTTTATCTTGTTGATATGAGGAAAACTTTTTTAATTGTGGGAATTTAACAGTAATGTATATGATATATTTGTTCGCGTCCTCAAGGCGCATCGATTCCGCGATTGAAGAACATTTCATGACCTACCATAACCCACCAATATTGGTTTTAAATTTTGTAACAAAATTATTTACCTTTTCCATAAGAGGATTTTTTTTATATTCGGAATATAACAGTACTGTCTTTGATGTGATTGTTCGCGTCTTCGAGAAGAGTGGATTGATCTATTGACGAACTGTCGATGACCATTCTTGATTAATCAATAGCGACTTAGAAAGTTAAAAAGAAGTTACATTGTTTCTATGAAGAAAACTTTTGTTTTAATTTGGAATATAACATTACCGTAAGTTAAAAAGTTGTTTGTTGTAACAGAACACAAAATATTGAAAGTAACCATTTTTTTCTTTTATTAGAGAAAAGCCTCCCTCTATGAGTAAGCAAATTTATTTGATACCTATGAGGAAGCAAAATGCTATAAAATGAGCACAAATAAATAAAACCCATAGTAAATACATCCATAGTACTTCGCAGCGGTTTTCTTTGTTTATTACATTGAGAAGTATACTTCCATTTATTTTTATAATGCTTGTACATAACTTCAAATTGAATTACAGACAAAAGTCACTTTATAAATATTCAAAATAATTACAATATCTCAGACTGCTGTTTATAACAATACAATTGTTAATAACAAATTATTCCTTTATTATAAACTTGCAATTAGTAATTTGCGAATCTGTATTTATCGATTACACATTAATGTCACTCAAAGTGAACAGTTTATACATTGTTAATGCATCCGAAACTTAAAAATATGAATTTTTACCAATTTTATACTTAGATAAAAAAAATTATCAACTTTTTTTAAAATCGGCTGTCACAGCTCTCTTAACCCTTAGTTACCACACTTCTCGGGAGTAACACGCTTACCACACATGGGTCCTAAGGACCCAGGCGAGAAAAATTGTTATAAAAAATAAACCATTGCATATATTTACATGGAAATTTTTTCAGAACTTCTTGAATACCTATTGTATAAGGCTGTATAGGTTATGTAGTCATAAAATAAATTTAAATACGTTAAAAAAATTGCAAAAGTAAAAAAAATGGTAAAAATGGCTATTGTTACTAAAAAATTTCTAACTTTTTGAATTCTTAATACTAACAGCTAAAAATTTAGCGGAGTCTTCTACTAATGTACCGCTATAAGAAAAAAAATAGTAGTTTAGTGAATCTTTAAAAAAGGATATTTATTTTGAAGAATGAATTACGAAAAAAAGTGAAAAAATGAAATAGGCGTTTTCGACAATATACTCTATTGTATTAGCTATTAAAAAGTTATTTTTATTAAAAACATTGTTACATTAATACATTTACATAAAATCTGCATAAAATTATTATAAAAGAGCAAGAACTATTCTTTATTTTTATTACAAACCGCAGCAATCGTTGCACATAACGACGCGGTGCTCTTGGCAAGTAGCGCACATATAAGTGCCGTGATTTGGAGAAACTTTCGGGACACAAAATTTCGTACTGTTCCTGTATCTTACGATTTATGTTTCAGTTTTATAACTCTACTTTATGATTTTTTGATATTTTATTTATGTAACAATAGATAAGAATATTTCTTGAAACAAGTAAATAGAAAAAAATTGGAAATTTATACTCGAACTATAGAGCTTATAGAGTGGGATTGTATACCGTCACTCCGTTGAGAAATTATCGTTATTTAAACGGTATATATTTTTATTAAAAAAATTAGACGTTGTTATTTAAAAATTATACACTTTATTCTTCAATGTAAAGCTACTATACGCTAAAAAAAATCATTCCAAAAAATCATTTTCGAACGTACTTACCACACATGGGTCCAAAAGACCTAGACCCATTTTTGAATAGTTGCCAAAAGTAGATTAATGGCTCTAGCATTATGCTAAATGGCCTGAAGGGTAGTTAAACTCTTGAACTATCGGCGAATGTTGCTACAAACCGGCTTCTCTTTCATTTAGGTATTTTAAATTAAGGCGCAAAAAGGTCCTGGGTCCTTTGGACCCAGTGTGGTAACTAAGGGTTAAGAATTTATTTCGCTTTCTTTAAAACAAATTTTAATCGGTTAAAAATACCCTAACTTACAACATTTTATTAAATTCGTCTTTATTTGTTTTTTATAGTACTTCTTTAAGTATTATGAAGCCCTAATTCTAAAACTAACCTTTTTTTCGTAGCGTCGATATTTTCGGAGATATTCAAGATTTAATGTTCAAATGATGATAAACAAAATCTTGTTACCTAGTGATATAAGCCGGAATATTATTTTGATAATTTTTTCATTCAATGTCCACACTGCGGCCTCTATTTTGGAGCTATTAATTTTTAAAGTGTATCCCGATCACAAGTACATCACCCTTAAAATCTTAAATCATGTTATTTCTGCTCGATAAGAGTCGTATGTGAAATGAGGAAGGAAATTGTTAGTTTTACCATCATCAATGTATTTTCTACATTTGATTGTTATAGAACAAAGGAAAATAGTAAATATAATGAATGTAGTTAATGTTTCGTAACATGTTAAACGAAAATCTCGTGTTTTTCTAAAAGTTACTTTTAAAGAAAAATTTGAGTAAAATTTACCATGTCTCTGTAGATTTTTACATTCTTTTTTAATGAAATAATTAATCTATAATAATTATCGATTAGTTCTTAAAGAAAAATTACCTGTATTATTCGTTATTTTTAAACTTGGATTCTTACACATGTTCCATTCATAACATTGTTGCTGTTTAAAAAATTATTTCTTTTGCTTCCTAATAGAGGAAGCTTTGTAATGGTAACATTTTCCAAAAATTTTAAATTCATTTAATTGAACCTTCCCCAATTTAAAAATGTCTAATACAATGTTCTAAGCAATTGTCCGGATGTGTGTGTGTTGAATTTTTGGATGTGAGGATGTGTGGATGTCACGCTTTTTTGTGAACATGATAACTTGAAAACGGTCGCAGATAAATTGATGAAATTTGGAGGGCTTATTTTCCCGACTAATATCTTGAAACTGACCGAAGGATTTCTAAAAATATTTGTAGCATTGTTTCTGAGCACTTAATAATATTTGAAAAATCGGTTTATTATAGTAAAACTATTTTCATTAACATAATTCAAAGTTGATGCAAGAATATAAAAGGTTCCTTGGTTCGAGACGAATCGATTGACCTATAATATTAATATATTTTATTAAAGCGTAGGGAAATTATGGTAATTTATATATTTTGAAAATCGGTTTTTTATAGTAAAACTTTTTTCATTAACATAATTCAAAGTTGATGCAAGAATATAAAAGGTTCCTTGGTTCGAGACGAATCGATTGACCTATAATATTAATATATTTTATTAAGCGTAGGGAAGTTATGGTAATTTATATATTTTGAAAATCGGTTTTTTATAGTAAAACTTTTTTCATTAACATAATTCAAAGTTGATGCAAGAACCGAAAAGATGTGTTGATTCGAGTCGAATCGATTGACATTTAATATTAATACATTTTATTGAAGAATAAGGAAGCTATGGTAATGCATAATATTAGAAAATACGGTTTTTTATAGTAAAACTTTTTTCTTCAACATAATTCAAAGTTGATGCAAGAATATAAAAGATTCCTTGGTTCGAGACAAATCAATTGACCTACAATATTAATACATTTTATTGAAGAGTAGGGAAGTTATGGTAATTTATATATTTTTTAAATCGTTTTTTATAGTAAAAATTTTCACATTCTCATAATTTAAAGTTGATGCGAGAACAGAAAAGATGTGTTGATTCGAGTCGAATCGTTTGACCTATAATATTGATACACTTTATTGAAGAGTAAGGAAGCTATGGTAATGCATAATATTAGAAAATATGGTTTTTTATAGTAAAACTTTTTTCTTCAACATAATTCAAAGTTGATGCAAGTATATAAAAGATTCCTTGGTTCGGGGCGAATCAATTGATCTACAATATTAATACATTTTATTGAAGAGTAAGGAAGCTATGGTAATAAATAATACTTGAAAATACGGTTTTTTATAGTAAAACTTTTTTCTTCAACATAATTTAAAGTTCATGCAAGGATATAAAAGATTCCTTGGTTCCAAAAGAATCGATTGACCTATAACATTAATACATTTTATTAAAGAGTAGAGAAGTTATGGTAATTTATATATTTTGAGAATCGGTTTTTTATAGTAAAACTTTTTTCTTCAACATAATTCAAAGTTGATACAAGAATATAAAAGATTCCTTGGTTCGAGACGAATCAATTGAGCTACAATATTAATACATTTTATTGAAGAGTAAGGAAGCTATGGTAATGCATAATATTTGAAAACACGGTTTTTTATAGTAAAACTTTTTTCATCGACGTAATTCAAAGTTAACGCATGAATAGAAAAGACTTTCTGTTCATACATTTTCAAATAGAGTAATTCTGATAATTTTTGTAGAGAAATCATAAAGCTGGGAAAGGGATAGTGTGCGACAGAACTTTTCCCTTCCCTTTTCCAGCTCGAAGAATTATAATTTCGAATACAAAATTAGATTTGTCTGATTTGGCTTTGTGTTAAAAATTTGTTTTGTTTTATTTTGTAGTTTTGCATTTTCTTTAAATTTCTTTTTTTAAATTGCTCAAAATGAAGACTTTGCTTTGTGTATTATTCAAAAAAATAACTAATGCTTCCTCTATGAGGAAGCAAATACATTTGCTAACGGGAAGCAAAATGCTCGTGAAATGAGCACCATATACTTATAAATACAAACAAAGTGGAAACACTCGAGATCGGATTCACAGCTAGTTTTATAAGTCTTACCCCTTTACTTTTAAGTTCTTAAAACCTTAACTTTTTATTTGAATAGAAAAAAATTACTTCCGTTCTTTTTTTTTCGCTATAAAAGTAATTAGGAATACTGCGTGCTGTTGGCCCGTCGTGGGTGTGGTGGGCCCACATTGGTAGTAAATATCCACCTAGAAACACTACCCGAATCTGGTAGTGAGGCAATGAACTTTCGAGTTCGAACTGCTAATCAATGTATGTATGTATAAAAGTAATTTCGTATACGCTGAAACCATTTGTTCTTATTTATTAGAAATTTAACTCACTTTATTGTGAAGAAAAGTGCATAGTCCTAGCTCAAGTTACAGGCCAAATTTGGAATCAGCAGGAAAAAATTTATGAAAAAATATTCATCACGTAGAAGTGTTTCAACTAAGCCCTCTTGGTAATCGATAATCTAAAAGTTGGTCATAAAATGTAAAATTTAATCTAGATTTTCAAGGTCAAATATAATTTTTTGCACCTTCTCCGTAATTTTCTGTAATTTTCCGTAATCTACAATTTAAAAAAAATCATTCCTCTAGGTTATTCCTATGAAAAGTTCTACGATTTCGAAATAAAAATTACGTTTGTTCTCACTGTGTGCCGTACCAAGGAGGACGCAGGTCGAATCCCACCCTAAAGCCCAGGCCAGTCCGTTGCTTTGACTCACGATTTAAAGCATAAGCCATTCCCTGTTTGGATTCTATTCGCAAAATTGAATAAAAAAAGCTAATGCGACGGCTTCAGGGCTTGAATACTATCAGTAACTTTTAAGCTTTTGTGGAGCAATGCGAGAGATATCGCGAGCAACAGTTTGATATTGATAAAGCTTAGACAGAACTCTGTAATCCCGATAACGAGCTTTAAGGTAGTTGTGCCAAAAATCAGATTTCTAAAAAAAAAGTTTTTCTATGATTTTAAGAATCAAAATAATATTACTGATGATTATATTTAAAATGAAAATCATGATTTTCAATGAAAAAAATGTTTAAACTTACAAAAAACATTTATTTGACCAATGCTTTTTGCCATTGAATGTTATCGTTCAATTGTTTTCTACCAGAATAAATTTAAAATTTAAAGCTTTTTCGGGTTTCAATCATGTGTTTCTTTTCGATTCGTAGTTTTGTACACGATTGATACCCGAAAAAGCTTTAAATTTTAAATTTATTAAAATGAATCATCGTGAAAGCATTAAATCTGTTTTCCACCAATTTTTCAAAAATGATTAAATTTTAATAAATGACGCCTTATTTTGTTGGAGATAACATTCCCTACAATTCTGCACTTTACAATTTTAAAACTAAAATTTATCTATGGATAAAATCAATAAAACAATTTTTCTTCATCCCCTAGCCGAAAGTACGTCTTCCCGGCCGCATTTCTGTCCGGGAACAGTGGCTTTTGCGGCCTGCTAGAGTTAACAGGATCTCTGATTGGCTGCGAGATTTTTGTGGCTCGCTGACGTACGTTTAATAATCAATGTTAATTAATTAAATGCGTTGTCGGGTGCTAGCTCGGATGCTTTCTCTTTTGTGGCCTGCTTCAGCACGCGCTCCCGGCCACCTCGCGTAGCGCCGCTGCTGCTCTCAGTCAGCTGAGCGGATGCATGGGATTCGGTCGCCCGCCCGACTTTTGAGCCGAGGTTTTGCTGGTCGGGGCGGGTATCAAAAACACATCTTTGTTATTTTATATTTTTTCGTAATACTTCTTTCTCGTTTTGAGGTTGAACAGAGCGACGCTCTCTTCTTTCCATTCACCTGTCAAAATAAATATTTTTCAGAGGCTAAGTACACAATAACACAATACTGAGCGTTGCTACGTCAGGTTGCTACGTCAGCGAGCCACAAAAATCTTGCAGCCAATCAGAGATCTTGACAGGTGAATGGAAAAAAGAGACCGTCGGTGTGTTCAACCTCAAAACTGATCGATTAGCGTCGTTGCGATTTTTGTGCATGAAAAGACGGCACAAGACCTCAAAAATGGTTCTTCCTCGTCTGGCGGACGAGGAAGAAGTATTAAGAGAAAATAAACAATATGTGTTTTTGATACCCGCCCCGACCAGCAAAACCTCGGCTCCGCCTCGTCTTTGCAAAAGTCGGGCGGGCGACCGAATCCCATGCATCCGCTCAGCTGACCCGAAAGCATCAGCGGCGCTACGCGAGGTGGCGCGCGTGCTGAAGCAGGCCACAAAAGAAAAAGCATCCGAGCTAGCAGCCGACAACGCATTTTATTAATTAACATTAATTATTAAACGTACTTTCGGCTGGGGATGAAGAAAAATAGTATACGACACACGGCCAGAAATATTGGATGCCCTGGCGTGCGTAATATATCACACACGCCCGCAAATCCAACTTTCTGGCCTTGGGTCGTAATATACTATTTTTTTTTTCAAGAACAAAAATTTCAAACAAATAACTGTATTTGCAGATCGTTCACTTATTTTCTAAATTAGAAAAATAGAGTTATAGGAAATGTTTTCCCCGGCAAAATAAGCCATGATTTATTAAAATTCGACCTTTTTTTTTAATTGGTAAGAAGCAACAGTAACAAAAAATTCAATTGCAATAACTATTGTTAAAATAATAATTTTTCGTACTTTTTACACTTTTTCCGTAAAAAAATTGCTTTTCTTTCATAACAAATGACTGATAATATTATTTCAATTCTCAAAATCATAAAAGCCTTTTTTCCAAAGACCTTATTTTTGGCACGATAACTACTTTTACAGCTAAAAGAGCACACAATCTGACTTCCCAAGCTGTAATGTACATATTGGTGTGCATTCAAGTTTGGTTAGGAGTTTTTTTTTTGAAAAACGACCGAGGGCGCAATTTTTTCTTACATATAATCATAGTTCTACGTCTATGAGATACACACAAGCGTACCAAAAACCGTGTACAAATGCATAATATAACAATGGTAAAAAGTATATCAAGGTTTTCTTAGTGATGGAACCTGTCCATGAAAAATTTTGAAGAAACTATTTGCTAGTGTAAAAAGGAATTTCAACCAATTCAAATAAAATGTGATGTTTTGATATTTCAGGTTACAACGGGGAAAATATTCATAGATTTCGCCAGCCAAACTAAAGAATATATGAGTTTTGTTGGTTTATCTGTTGCCTATTTCGACCTGATTTTCATGAGAAATTAATTTTCATTTATACTGTTTTTTCTTTCCAACTCGAAGTGTCTATTTGTTCAGAATTTGTTTAAACGAAAAGCCTCCCCTTTAAATTGGGGGGGGGGGGCTATTCGTACACAAAATCCGGAAAGGTTAGGAATACTAAAAAACCGTCCTTTGTTCCAAAAAACTCCTAGCAAAACTTCAACGCAATCACACGCATAGCAGCTTTTTCGGAGCCTGCACAAAATCACGCTTTAGCGTATATGCTGAGAATAAAAATCCAAATATCGCAGAGCACATATTCTTTTTCGATAATAAGAATTCATTAATGGACAGACATTTTTCGGCAATAAATATCTTTTGACATCCTTCTCGCGTGATGAATGGCCCGTAGTTCTTTTTGAAGAAATATCGCTGTTAATTCCAAAATTCTCTATAATTCTCTCCACGGTTTCGGGGTTCTGTCGTCTGAGCTTTCTTAATATCAAACTATTGATCTTGATATCTCTCATATTGCTTTACAAGAGCTTAAAAATCGTTTATGGCATTTATGCCCTAAAACCGGCGCAATTAGAATTTTTTTAATTCAAGTTTGCCAAGAGTATCAAAACTGAGAATGGTTGATGCTTTAAATCGCGAATCAGAATTAT
Organism: Andricus curvator; assembly: GCA_932195095.1. Classification (NCBI taxonomy): domain Eukaryota; kingdom Metazoa; phylum Arthropoda; class Insecta; order Hymenoptera; family Cynipidae; genus Andricus; species Andricus curvator. The sequence continues at coordinate 71,447 of CAKNYM010050881.1, forward strand.
CAGTCGAAATACAAATGTTAAGCGAGTATAATACAAGCTTGAAAATTAAGTTGTAAATAATGCGATAGAGAGGGGTGTTGAATGAAAGAAGGAATATAATCAGTTGTATACAAAAAATTAAGAATAAAAACAATGTGCTTTTTAAGTTGTCCACAAATACCACCGTGAATTTCGTGGCTAGAAGAAGAACGAAACTTTATCGCACCGTCAAGAGTTGTAATGAGAGTAAATGATTTTTCTGTTTTTGGATTTTTTTGGCATCAGTTTGTCGTTCGGGAAAAAGTTATAGGAGATAAAATATGCTGCTCGATTAGAATTTCAACTTTTGTTTGACAAATTTGGTATAAACTCAATATTTTAGAATATAAGCAATTAAAATCCATTTTTTATGGATGTAAATTATTATTTCAGTGTTTAAGGAGTCGGGGGTATCCTTTCCCCTTATCAGATAGGGTTGAAACTTTACCAGACCACGTCACGATTGCCGCGGACTGAGTTTGATCACGGAATGAGTTCGGTCACGCTCCAAGTCCTTTTCCCCCTAATGCATATAGGCTTCAAATTTGTTGGAATTTGTTTAAAGAAAACTAATAGTCCTATAAGAAAACGAAGAGTATCGCTAAATTCTTCTTAGCAATACCTGCAGTTACATTTTTAATTACGCAAAAAAAGAAATGTTCAACGTCCAAAAATATAAACTAACACTTTCTGAATGAAGGTAATATCATTAACCGACTTCCAATGTACACTCAGTAGTTAAGAATTAATAAAGTAACTATTTTTTTTTATCTCCTCCATTCTGGCCCTGTGACATCTATTGATCTAGCTATGGTTCTCTGATTTGTGGAAATTATTTAAATGAAACTGAAAGATCTATAAAAAAACCAAAGGTACCGTTGACTTTCTTTTAGCAATATCTCTAGGTGTTTTTTTAATTAAGAAATGTTTTTTAACAATTACATTGTTTATAATATTTTCGATTATTGTCCAAAAATAATATAAAATAATTAAAGGTTATTTGAAGGGTAGAATAGCAAAACAAATCAACCCACATTTTTTCGAAAATGAGATTATCAGGTAGAAAATTCTAAATATTTCAAATACACATCCTCACCACAGGAATTTTTTATAATTCTTTTTTTCAATTATACCAAAAAAAATTATCAAAACCCTCCAAAAATTTGATTAATTCTACCGGGACGAAAATTACGTTTTTACCGTAGATTTTAGTTCGCTGAATCCGAATCCAAAAACGAAATGTTTCTATCACTTCAAGTTTGCTAGAAAATTGAGGGCAAATGTGTTTTTGGCTATTTTATAAAAAAACAACGTAGAGAGCGAACTTGAAGTTCGAGATACTGCTAATAGGGCTTTAAGTAAAGGTTTTTGCAACGCACAATAGTGACCGTAACCGAGGTTACAGTGCCGAAAGGATTCTGTTTCTTCTTTGACAAAAAGGGAGTCATTGTACATTATGTTGAAAGAATTATTTGTGTCTCCTATTTTGAGCGGTAACAGGTTTTTGCTCCGTGCGCGCTTGCTCGTCAGTTTTTACCACCCGGGCGACGTGGCGTGGCGAGCGAGTTACTCCTCGATATGGGCAACCAAATTCATTTTTTTAAGTATAACCATCTTAAAGCACAAGACTCAACTTTTAATTTAAGCCCTATTAGAAGTTCTGAGAAGGTTAGATTCGCGCCCTATGTTGTTTTTAAAGAATTTCCAAAAAGATTAATTTGCTCAAAAACCTGGGGGGCAGAGGGGTCCAGTCTCTTGGACCTCACACTTTATTTTTTTGTGTGCCTGTGCTATTGATTATTGAGTGTACATGTGGAGTGGAGTATGGAGTTGCTTAATAATAGTAACTTCTTTGAATATAGTATTAGTTTATATTTTTGAACGTTAAACATTAAAAACGAGGAAAAATGTCATTACATTATATTTGTTTAAGTAGTTTATTTTTCGCAATGATTGAAAAAAGACCTGAAGGTATTTTAGTCAGGAATCTTCTAATGTGCTTGAAAGTATTTTCGAACTTATAGTTTTATTTATAATAATTACACAATATTTTATAACAATATAACTGAAGCCTCGACGGAGATAATCTTGGATCACAAGAATACTTCCCTTGAAAACTATGGCCTTAGATACGGGCGCAACGGTAAAATCATCCGACAATTTTAAAGCTTACAAAAAACATTTATTTCACCAATGCTTTTTGCCATTAAATGTTATCGTGCAATTGCTTCCTACCAATTTTTTAAAAATGATTGAATTTTAATAAATGACGGCTTGTTTTATTAAACTATCATATTATTATATATTATTTATTTATATAAACATATATTTATTATTAGATATATTTACTTATATTATTATATTATTATTAAAGAGTCTTAAAGACCTTTCCGCCAAGCCCTAGGGGCGGGACTTAACCAAGCGGACGCTCTCAGGACCGCAGTCTCGAGCACCGGACTCTTAACTCAAAAAACACCTGAAGAAATTGCTGAGATAAATTCAAAGATACCCTTGGTTTGGAGGACTTCGTAGGCTTTGCCTGAAATCCATCTAACGACGGTCGAATGTCCGTACAGTCGTCATTTACCACTCCTAGCCTCTAAAATATTTATTGAATTGTGAAAAAAAAATTAAATTTGACATGTTATAGTATTCGACTGCTCTTATTTAAAAAGCAGTAAATTGTCATGGTTAACAATAACAACGTAGACCTCCATCTGCATAAAATATAAACGCAGCTCACGATTGGCCTCAATATCGACGGTATTCACTATTGTAATAAGAAATAACGTAACAATATAGGTTATGTTCACTACTTTTTGTTATGAACAGTACTTATGTAGAGTACTTATTATACAGGTTATGTACAGTACTTATTGACTGCGAGTAACTATACTTTCGATGTTACAGTCATGAGTAAGTTGCTTACATGGTTTATATTACTGTAATCTATATGACATCAAAACTATATATATGGATGGCAGTTGCTCTTAGTGGGACCCTGCGGTGGTTGTTTAACTTTTTTTTTTAAATTACATATATATATATTCAATATTCGGTTTGAAACATGGAGTCTGTGAGAAAGAAAATTCTTTGCCAAAAAATGCCTGCGTAGTTTAGTGGTAAGCACACTGGACTGACAATTCAGAAGCCTGGATTCGAATTCTAGCGTAGCCGAGGAGTGAATTTTTTCTCAGATTCCATATGTTGCTTAACCCTTCGAGGACAACGTGGAATCGTGGGACGTATAGAGCAACGTGGGGTGTTTGCACACCCCACTCTGTTTTTTGCGTTTAAATTTTTAATCGCGCATTTCCGGGTTTCGAGAAATACTTGGATTCAATCCCATATACCTAGAATCAAAAAAAAAAAAAAGAAAAAAAATGCGCTAGGGGCTGAAGTGATACTGAAAGAAAAGGTACTCAAGCGGGAAGCCTTCCTGCTACCTGTACACAGCGAATATGCGTTTCATGTTCCGTTGGGGTGGCCATACACCCCACGTTGTCCTCGAAGGGTTAAAACTACAAAACCCTTTTTAGAGGTGCTTGCCACCCTGTTTTTGGACTGATTTTTTTGTACGAATATTCGTTTTTTTTTTAAATAAATTGCTCAATTTTCAAATTTATGTGCATAGCTCAATGCAGGGTCGTGACTATTTTTCTGTTAATTTTCATCCAACCGATTAAAGAATTAACAGAAGGTTCACGTGACATTATTTTTTTTTTTTTGTATTGCACTTCATTTATATTATATTGTTAATCTTAAATTATTAACTGAAATTTTTTTTTCACAGTGTAAACAACGTCATATATATGCATGTCCTGAATTTGAAAAGGCAGGCAATTGCAGTAAGAGTAAGCACTGTCCTTATCCCCATAAATCCAAGACATCGAAGATTTCTTCTACTCTGCAAGAACGGAGTGATATGCCACCATTAAAAGTCCAAGAGTCCAGAGTTGTCACTGTTGAATGTCGAAAACGGTATTACGATAACTGTAGTGATGATCTTGGAAAAAAAAGAGAGAATTTATTTAAAAAATTGAAAATAGTAAAGCTTGTACTAGCAGGCCAAACAGAAGAATCAATTAATGATAAAGAAATAAGTGACAGTGAAAATGGTTTAGAACATGATACAGAACGAGACCTCGTATTAAAAGGACCAAAAAGACCGCCAATCGGGCCTTTACCTTCTTATATTCCAATTAATTAAAGTTCAATTTATATTTTTTAGCAAATATTGTTTGTTTTGTCTGTCTTCGAAGCCATCAGTAAATATTACAAAAATGTACTCTTTTATTCATTGCATCAGTTACTTATTGAATATGTGTATAAAAGTAAATAAAGTTTATAGTGTTATGTTTAGTAAATAAATAATGACAAATTATGTTTGTAGACAGGATTTCTCATGCATCTCACAGTGGGAGAAGATCTTATAACTGCGGAAAAAAATACGATCTTAGTAACTTTTTTACTTGATACAATTTCAGTCTTAATCTATCTTGTGTTGTTATGCGAACGAGCGAGCTTATAGGGCTTCAGTTAGAGTTCTGAGTCAATTATATTACTTTGGGATCGGTAGCGAGAATGAGAATATTACCGAGAATATAACCAATACAAAGTTTTAATATATTGACAGAAAAAACTTTTGCTATGTATTTTTTTTATTTATAAATATATTGATGAGTAAATGACTCTTTTTTAACTATATAAACATTATATGTAAATATTGATAAATAATTATCAAAAACATAAAGTCTTTAAATATTCTTTAAATAACATTTGTTGCACTTTACCTCTTTATGTTCCTTTAACAGGATTAACCGTTTGGCTTAGGAAAGTAGAAGGGATGGGACCACAAGGCGTGTTACGGTGGACGGCTGCACTCGAATTGCGGTCCGCGGTCAGAAAACCCTTCATTTCCAAGCCGCGGTCACTTTAGGTCGGAGAAGTTGCGTTCCGAGCTCTCTTCCCCCACCCGTGCGACGAACTCAGGGCAGTAGAGACGTTTAGAAGTGCTAACCCAAACATTTATAATTTGGTCGAAGCTTTGTTAGAAGTCCAAACGAGTGCCTACATAAAAATGAAAAGCAAGGGCAAAAAGAGAAAAGAAAATATAGAAAAAGAGCAATCTCTTATTGATGAGATGTTAATTTTCGAAATAGGTTTCATAACTAGATTAGAATTTGTTCGTAAAGTTTCGCGCAACTTTTTACCCTTATAGATTTTACTTTTAATTTGACGACTATTTGTAATATTTAATAGGATTGTAGTTATATAAAATAAAGTGAAATAAA
>CAKNYM010050881.1:86758-96800 GCA_932195095.1 Andricus curvator
TATTTCTGAATATTTCGGCATCATTCCCACCAAATGACTGAACTCGATCGTGCGTGCAATCTAATGCCGAAATAAGTTTGGGGAAACGTGCTATTGCGTAGAAATCTACTTGTGCGGCAGTAACTTCTGCTTCTGTAGAAGGTAACTTGATGTCTTCCCGAGCCAGTCCAGCAACAGCAGATGTCACTCGATGAACAATTCTATGAGCGCTCGTTTTACTTACTCCAGAGAAGTCCCCGGCAGCAATAAGGTGTGAGCCGGTTGCGTAGTATCGTAGAGCAAGCAGGAGATGTATCCTAGGCGGAATAGCCTGATTTCTGAAATTTTTAGTTCTTTGTACATGTTAACCAGAAAAAAATTGTTTGATAATTTACATTTCGAAAAAAGATTAACAGTTACTTTTTTATAAACATGTTTCAACCAAAAAGATTAAGTTTCAAGTGAAAAAATTCATTCCGTACCAAAAATGATAATTTTGACTAAAACATGGATTTTCAAACAAATAGTTGAATGTTCAACAAAAGAATATAAATTTACAATAAAAAACAGTTCAATTTTCAGTTTAAAAAATTAATTTTCAACCAGCAAATAAAAACAAATTTTCAGGCAAGAAGAACAATTTTCTGCCACAAACAAGGAATTTGTAACAAAGTGCATAAATTTCGAAACATGTAGTTTACTTTTCAAATAAAAAAGATCGATTTATAATTAAAAATGGAATAGTTTAATTTGCAATCAGAAACTTCAAGCAAGAAGATTAATAACCCTACCAGAAAAGATATTTTTTTTAAATTCATGAATTTAAAAGTAAATAGTTTTATTTTCAACTCGGAAAGATGAATTTACCATGAAAACAGGATGATTTAAATTATCGCCCCATAAAAATTAACTTTCGAACAAACAAATTATTTTTAACCAAAAAATATGAATTTTGACGAATTTTGAAAAATCAGTAAAATTTTCAAATTCATATTTTTCAAAAAATATGAATTTTGACGAATTTTGAAAAAACAGTAAAATTTTCAGTTATTATAAATAATTTTCAACTACAAACAAAACGAATTTTTAAGATAATAGTTCAATATTCCACAAAAAATGTGAATTCTCAATCATGAAGGATAATAATTTTCTACAAAAACCGACGAATTTGCAGCAAAATACATAAATTTGAATCCAAATAGTTCAATGTTCAATTTAAAAATATAAACGATAATCAAAAGTGGTACAGTTCAATTTTCAGTCATACAGATTGATTTTCATCCAAAATTAAAACGAATTTTTAAACAAAAAGATGATTTTTTGGAGCAAGAATGTTAATTTTTTACCAAAACAAAAGGCATGAATTTTAATCCCAATAGTTCAATTTTCAGCTATAAAATATGAATTTACCATAAAAACTAGAACAGTTTAAATCTTCAATTATACAAATTAATTATCAACTTATAAAAAAAAAACAATTTTCAAGAAAATAGTTCAATTTTCCACCAATCTAGTTGAATTTTGAAATACAACAAAACGACTTTTGAACATAATTGTTGAGTTTCTTACAAAGTGGAGTCATTTTTCACCAAATTGCATTTTTTAACTTTGAATTTTTAAACCGGAACATGAATTTTCAACGAAGAAGGTTAATTTTCTGCCGAAAAACACGAATTTTCAATAAAAAATGTACATGACGCTTTCAAGTAAACAAAATTTTTAGGTTATCTACATGTAAATTACTCCGAATTACCTTTATAACAAGTTAGTTACTTGACGCAGTCCAATTACTTTCAGTTGATCGTAAAAAACAAGAATAATATCTATTATTTTAAATAAATGTTTCTATATCATACATACCTTTGTGTAGCATGTTCCAAACTTTGTTCTATTTGGAGCAATAAAGTTTCAACAGTAATTTTTGTTAACCGAAATCGTGTAAAAAAGTCCAAATCATCCATGGTTTCAAAATAATTAACTCGTTCTCTGAATATTCGTGGTCTTCTCTGTACGGGGTCATTATTTTCATCATCAGATGAGGATAAAATATCATTATAAAACAATTCCATATTTCACTGTTGTATGTTGCACTCGGACTACAATTTTCAGGTTATGTTACGTTACTCACTGATTAACGTCCATAACCAGCCATTATTGGGTGGTTAAGTTATCCCGTGATTATCTTCCCTTAATCATGATTAAAAGAATGGTGGTACGCAAAGTATTGATTAAATATGGTTAATCAATGATTACAGATTTAATCAGAGTTGGTGAAATCGGCCCTAAGTCGGTTCCAAAATACATGGTTAGCATCGTCTCTGCATTTACAGGAAGTAAATTACAGCGTTTTGGAGAAACAATATCTGCGTACGCAGAGAAGGCTCTCTCAGCGTCTAAATTTGAGACTGACATAGAAATCACTTGAAGACACCGTATTGCTATCTGAGAATGATTTGCTAGCATTCCCATCAGAATTTTAGGAACAGGATCCTCTTTAGGCTTAGGTTCTTTGGCAAGACAATGTTTTAAACTGTCTTTGAATAGGCTGTACCCTAATAGCACGGAACATTCCGGGAACGTTCCGCGGGCACCTTCGGAACGTTCCCGGAACGTGTAAAATGTCCGCCCCTTGGGAACGTTCCACTGGGACCTGAGGGGAACTTTCCATTATTGTTATTTTTAACAACAATTATCACGTAAACCGTAAGAGATAGGTAAAAATGGATGTCATTTTTGAGTTTTGAGTACCGCATATACTACACTATAATATGATATCCGTATCATAAACTGACATCGATTTTGACCTATCACTTACGGTTTACGAGATATTTATTGATAATAATAACAATAACGTTAATTTATGTTTGGAACGTTCCCAAGCGGCGGACATTTTACACGTTCCGGGAACGTTCCGAAAGTTCCCGCGGAACGTTCCGGGAACGTTCCGTGCTATTAGGGTACACAGTTAGAAATTGGGAGTCCGGTATATCGTTGAAGAAAATCGCATTATTCTTGGCATCAATGACTGAACGATCATCATTATTCATCATTACTTTAACAGGATGAAACAGATTTTCTGCAGCTTGAAAGAAAGTTTTGGCTGGATCTTTGTCAATTAGTTCATTAATTTTTCCGAACTAATTTTTGCGACTTTTCTCATGCGATATTCCACGTTTTTTCTTTTCTCCTCAGATAAAGACTGAAGTAAAGTACTAGTTTCTTTTGCTAAGATTTCGTTGATTTTCTTTGCTCTTTTAATGGAATCAAAAGATGATTTTAGTATTTGAATCTTTGGATGAAGATTGTGAGCCATAGCATACTTAGATTCCTCCACAAGTAGAAGAAAGTCACTTACTTCAGTACAATGATTTTTTACGAACGAAGCTTCGGTTTTTATGATATTTATATCATCACCGCTGAGCTTCTTGAAATATTTCACTGCTTCAACATCATCAGTTACAGTTTTAGTCAGGGCAAATTTTTGTGACCTTGTCCAACTTGTGGGACCAACATTGTATGTGTACAAGATCGGAATTTATTATTCCTTTTAAAGTGTTCACACAGCTTGTCATATACGGTGCACTATCCGACGCTATGCCTTTTACATGATCATATTGCATGTCGTATTTCGTTAAGGTCTGCAAACAAACAAAAATTATTAGATATTATATAATATAATAATAGTGTTACAATTTTTTATAATTTTCTAACATACGGAAACAATAAATTACCTTCATAATTGCCTGTGAACATTGTTGCGCATTGCAGGTACTCAGCACCGATACTCCGGCTACCACTAATTTTGATTCAGCGCAAAACTCATTAGGTAAAATTTTAAAAAGTGTTATAAAAACTGCTTGACCTTTTCGATCAGTAGTTTCATCGCAGTGGATAATCACAGGTTTATCTTTAACTGTTTCCTTCAGTTTCTCTTCAAACTCATCTTTCACAAGCGGAACATACTGCTTTCTGATCCAATCTGCACTTGGAAAATCACCAGATCCTGTAAAAATTGTATTGTATGTTTTGACTTGTATCGAATATATTGATTATCTTCAATATAATCCTATCCTTCCATATCTTTGATATTTAAAAACAAGTGAACCATACATATTTCCTTGAAACACATAATAATCTGATACGAATGAATGACCACAGTTTGAATTTTTATCTATCAATCAGTAAATAAATGTTAATACAAATTGATCTTTAGCTGATTTTTTAAAGTACTGAAATCTCTGAAATTATTCAACATTTGTTATGATTTTACTTAGATTTGATGATCTTTTCTTTAAATTAAATGACAATTCAAGAAAAATTAAATTACCTGCAAACTTTGAAGAAATTTGGTCGTTTTAAAAAAGAAAAATAATTCCCGGTCATTTTCCTGAATTTAAATGCAACTTGAAAAATTTATTGAGAATATAATAAAAAATGAAATTGTACCTTTAATGTATTTGTTCATCCAATCACGAATGCCAGGATTGTCCAGTTTCTCTAGCGGGATGTTTGCTTTTATAAACGCAGAAACAGTCGATAAAATAAATTCTTCTTTATCGGTTTTAATCTTCTTAGATTGCTCGAATGAGTCTTGGAGAGATATTTGCTTCCTTTTATTTTCATGCAGCTTGTTTTTTTTGTGCGATTCTGAGATGCAGTGATAATCTATTACGGACTTTCTTTCCCATTTAACTATGCAGTTGCAAATTCAACACATCATGATTTTTTTAATTTTGTCAAAAGCATACATTCCTTCATTTTCAAATTCCTTGGCTCGATCAAAAATAGTGATTTTAGTAGATTTGACTTTCGGATGCGGTGCCATAATAACTTTGGATTAAATCACAAAAATATACATGCATGGAATATAAAAGATATTAACCTCGAAACAGTAACATAAGATTGGTACATACCTTCGATGTTTATTTTGATACCAAAACTTCACATTGTAAAAGCAAGGAAATCCCTCGCTCAGTAAAACCAAACGATTCCATGGATGAGAATAAACAGCGTGAAACAGCGCATATAGATTTCTAGCACCAATCTTTTCAATCATAAAAGACTTTTTCGCCACAAGAAATTATGTAACGTAACAACACTGAACTACCGATTCACCGATTCCGCAGTAACAGGCAGTGCTTCCAACGCGAGCTCCGTATTCTACTGCGCATGCGTTACGCTCGGCCTCCGATTGGCTGCTATTCGCGCGCAGTTTGAAATGTTAAAAAATATTATTTTTATTGTTTATAATAAAAATAGACAATGGAAAAAGAACTTATAGAGACAATTTTTTGTTATTTTTAAACAAAAACTCAGAATTATGCGATGATTATGCGAAAAATTGCAAATTATGCAAAAATTATAGAATTATGCACTTTTATGCGATTGAAAATAGTGTATATTTTGCATGAAAACTTTGTAAATCGCAAATATTTCATGTAATATTTAATTCTGAAACATTATGCGATTATGCGGGTTGCATAAATATCGTGTCCCTATGAGGTTCATTCTGCAAAACTAATCGTAGGTGGCAGCACCGAGCCGAGTACTAGACCCTCTGTCGATGAGATACGAATTTCAACAAAAGAAATTTTGTTAATAAGTATAAAGTGCCATTTATACCTTGTAAACATAACAAAATATATTTTTCAAACTTTTGTATTAATATTTATCATATAGAATTCGTAAAAGGTTGATAAATCCTTTCCTGACTGTCACATGAAAAGTGAGGTTAGGTTTACTATAGTTCACCATATATTCAATTGTATGTATAATTTCCACTAAAAGTATAAAATACCTTCGCATGTAAGCATTAAACATATATTTAAAGATTATTTACCCTCATATATTTAATTATAAGCAACCGTAAAACTAGCACCATATTTTTTCGTCTCTCATCGACAGAGGGTCTAGTACTCGGCCTGGTGCTGCCACCTACGATTAGTTTTGCAGAATGAACCTCATAGATAAGGTAATACTTACCATGCATCACTTCGCATTTATTTATAGCAAGTTTCTGCCACTCTTCATTAAGATGTTTGACATTATCCAATTCTTTGAACATCGCCTCTATCTGCTCATGAGCGGTTTTTAAATCTCCCTTACAGTCTTCTAACTCCTGAAGAACCGATTCTTTCTCTTTTTTTAATTCTCCTAATCTATCCACAGCGTTCTTCAGTGCCTTCATTAGTCTCTCTATTTTCACTTTAGCCGACTGCGGACTCTGAGATGCATTGTTATCCTCGTCATTAGACTGAAAAATAAAATAAATATACATACGATAATCCGCATTCGAGTAAATATTTAAGAAATATTTAAGGAATAAATGTAAAATGTATACAAAATACAAAAGAACGATTATTATTTTAAATTTGGACCCTTTACAATCTCAGATGGAAGTACAGATAAATAGCGATTCCGCACAAATAAACTTTACATTGCAAAAATCTGGGTAAATTCTCTTCATGTCTTTAAAATCGCTTCAGATTTCTTTAAAATCCCTTGATACTATTCTGTGGAAATCCCTTATAAAATTTTAAATCCCCTACAATGTTTGAAATACTTGGAGGTCCTATAAAATCCTTCAAATCTTGTGTAATTCCTTAAAATAGAGTTCTACACAAATTATTTGAAATCCCTTAAAGTCAATTGAAATCTTCTGAAACTATAAAAAAACCATGAAAATATGCGAAAATAATTTTAAATCCCTTGAATATAAATTAAATCAAATTTATTCATTCAAATTCTCTTCAAAAAATCGTTCAAGTTCCTACAAATCTTTGAAAACCCTTTGAATCCTCAGAAATTCAATACAATCGTTCAAATATTGTGAAATTCTTAGAAATCCCTTGAAATGTTGACACTTGAAATTCTTTGGAATCTGTTACAAGAGCTTAATACCTTTAAAATCATCCCTTGAAATAATTTAAAATCCTACATTAAGTACATAAACAAATCAATCATTTGCAGTCTCTCTATATTTTTTTGCATAAGACTTTTCAATATTTTAACATTATTTATTTCTATATTGATTTTCTGGCATAATGATTTTCTATAGTGCTTTTTCTAGAATCGCAAAATAATTATAAGAAATGCATTATAGAAAACTATCACGGTGTATACTTACCTGGAAAAAATGGAATTTTTAGGGAATTTTATATACCTGGAAAACCCTGGAAATGTCAGGGAATTTTTCTCACAGTTAGGGAATTTTTTTCGAAAGCCTGCTCAATTTTTTTTAATTGTAATTATTACTGGAATTTAAAAATTTAGTTGACATTTTTTTGTTAGTTGAAAATTCAGTTATATGGTTGAAAATTTGTTATTTGTTGCCAACTCGTCCTTTTGTGAGGAAAATTAATCATTTTTTGCAACACCCACCTCGAAAGTGAGGACTTCCATGCCTCTTAATGAAATGCAAAGTACTTCAATCCAACAGACTGTGCAGGAATAATAATGGTGCATGCGCACTTTGAAATATGTCTATTTTGCGAATCGACGCAATGGACGCAAATGCGTACTTTAGAGATGCGTAACTTTGCACACCAGCAAAATAAAAATATTTATTAAAAATGTGTGCATCTCGGGACGCACGGTAGAAGTGAAACTTGGAAAAAATATTTATGTGGAATGAATTCATGTAATTCAAGGAATTTTATGTCCGCTGAGTATATTTATAATTATAAATTATACTGTTACATCCGAGGATTTATTAATTAAATAAATTCGAGGGAATATACTCAATTAACCAATTCTGGATGGTTAAATAATAAATACTTGCATGCAAGTATTGATAATTTTATGGGCCAATTCCCTGCCCTATTCATTCAGGGCTTTTCTAAAATGCCGTTGAGCTTGGGTTGTCGTTCGATTGTTGTAAAATAATATTAGACATATTATTGAGTGTGGTACATGGTTATATTTGAAATGACACAGGTTATATATTTATAGATTACATATCATATGTGGTTGTGTGTGTGAAGTGTAGTGTAACAATTGTCGATACTGTACATTACCAGATGTCAGGCGAAATGATGAAGAATTCTCGTTGCCCGAAAGTTTTTTATTTTACCTACTCTCAATTGAGAGGCGTGAATTTAATACATTTTTCGTTTATGCACTTTTTTGAAATTTCAGATAATATCCCCGGATAAAACGAAACGAGAAAAACCGTTACTTTGGATATTACCCTACTAGAGGGCTTTCTTTCCAATCTAGGAAGTACTTACTTCCCCTTGTGCTTTTGCATATTTTTAATTTTTTTGTTTTAGTCAGAAAATTAAAAGGAATTCAGGAAACTAAAGGTTCCAAAAAAAAAACCAACTTGCCGCGAAGTTAAACTGACTCCCGTAATCTATTTTCCAGCAATAGCGGGAACACTTTCCGATTTTACTTGTTATTTAACGTCGGACCGCGACCGAAAAAATCGAGACAGGTAAGGGTACAAAACCGAACGCCAAATTCCTTCCGACGGATTCTTAGTGGTTTCCGTCAGACGGCAGACTTAAGAATGATTTATGATCGATTTTGAGTTACTGTCGTAAACTCTGAATCGATCAGTGGGAGAAGGCACTGCTTTCGGCCGTAGAACACCTGTGGGCGAGCATTTGGTCGTATTTTGCAAAATTGCATTTCTCACGCCCGATAGGTGTTCTTCCGCGGCACTACTTCCAATAATTTGATGATCCGGCATTTCGATTTCACTCATTTCTCGAAGTTGATGAACCTGTATTTTTCACAACTACTGCCGTTTTTTTATTTAAAGACTAATAGGATTTGAGAAATTGGAAAGTTCATTTCCCTTTTAAATTCCAATGGTTATAATTTCCTATAGTCTTTATTAGAGTATATGTAACACGATCTGAAGAAAGACCCCTAAGCGGCCAAACGTAAATTTTAGAGCAGAAGCAGGAGAAGTGGCGACGGGCCGATAGAACGACATAGAACGACAATGTTTACACGCTTGTACTGAATAAATTATTAATGATGGAATTTTTTTGAACTATAACATCTTAAAGAGCAAGTTCGAATCTACGTAAAACATTAAAAATCAGAGAATCGATTTTTGGCCGCTTATTGGTCTTTCTTCAGATCGCGTCACATATTATAATTCAAAGGTCAGTATTGTTGCTGATATTTCATAATTAAGTGGAATCGAAATGGCATCTATTTGAAATCCTAAATTGAATTTTGATTTGCAATTCTATTTTGTATCGTCTCCTTTTCGTTTCTTTTTCTCGTCGTTTATTTAAAAATTTTACTTGTTGCCTCTTTACTCTTTTTTCGTTATTTGTAAAGATCCTTTCATTGTTCCTAATTTTCCATTTTCTGACTGTTGCTATTTTGTTGTATTAATATAATTTAGGGAGTATGAGTATGTAAGTTCACACACTAGCGCCTCAAACAGCTTAGCGCCTAGTGGGTGTGTGCATGCGTGTGTCGACCGTGCGCCTCACACATGCTAGCGTCACCGTGTGTCGACTATTCTTATTCCTATGGTGTCTTAGGTGTAGTTTAATTATAAATCCTTTTTGTATGGATAATTACACGTATCCCTGCTAAAAATTTCGGATTCCGAAATTGGTCCGAATTTATCCGAAATCAATCCGATTCACGATTTTTTTCCGTAATATGTCCGGTCTAATCCGAAAACTGTACGAAAACAGTCAGAAATTTGTCTGATTATGTCCGGAGTCTGTCCGGACCAAAAATTTCGACTCCGGAAAGAGTCCGATTTGATCCGAAATTAGTCCGGAATTCAAAACCTGAAATTATTTTAGTTGAACAAAAATGGAAAATAGTCCGGTCTAATCCGAAATTTATTCGAACGTAAACTTTTACTCTCGAAAGAGTCCGACTTGATCCGAAATTAGTCCGGAACTCAGTACCTGAAATTATGTTTTTTTAAAGTAAAACCGGAAAATCGTCCGCTTAAATCCGAAATCCTTCCGGCCAACAACATCGACTCCGGAAATATTCCGATTCTATCCGAAATTAATATGCAGGTTTAAGTTGCTATTCGGTGAAATTAAAGTGAAAACGGAAAATCGTTCGATTAAATCCG
>CAKNYM010050881.1:123368-146637 GCA_932195095.1 Andricus curvator
GGAGTTATAGCATTTTCAAAATTCCAAAAAACAAACGAAAATGAACATTTTAAGCCGAAAAACGCACGATATGAAAAAAAGTCAAGAGGAGAAAAACGTTGATTCCTGAACACCCTATAATATTTTCATAACAACTTTTTGAATTTTTCGAAAAATAAAAAATTCAAATTTTGATCGCACAAAAAATTAATGAAAAATCAAAAAAGCCATTTTGCTGTAAAACTATGCAAGATAGCAGAAAATATCATCTCACCAAAATTGTGCACCTAAAAAAGATCTAAAAATTTCTTATTATTCACTTTTTGATATGACGCGTAGTTTTTGTTTTATTCGTAAAAAACAGCATTGAAAATAGAAAAATCAAATTTTCAGACGAATATTACCAGCTACGAAAAAATGACCGAAACAAAATTTGTTCATCCAAGGAAGAGGTACAAATTTATTGTGACTCATGTTTCGATAGGATGCGTGGTTTTCGTTTTATTCGTGAAAATAACATTGCCAGTAAAAAAAATCAAATTTTTGAAAAAACAATGCAAGGTACGAAAACATATAAATGAACAAAAATTGTGCATTCAAAAAAGACTTACACACCCGTAATCAATTTTTGTGGTAAGAATATATTCAAAATGAAAAATTTAACTTTTTTGATGAACGGCACAAGCTAAAATAAAATGTTAACTAATAAAATTTGTCGCCTGAATTATATCATTACTTTTCATTTGAAATCAAATACAAATTTAGTAATTTGTATATGAAGAACATATAATACGAAGCACAAAGTGCGCGCTCAGTGTATTTACCAAATCGCACGCCGTAAGTGCGCTCAAACTTTTTTGTTTCTATCATACGGTTCAAATGATTTTCAAATCAAATATCGAGCGCGAAGCGCGAGTGTCTGGATGAGAATGTGTTCCTTAAGGTCGATAGAACCTTGAGTAAATAAAGTTCCTTTTCAGTCTAAAATAAAAATAAATTTAACAATCTCTTAATATGTAGAGGTTTTGATAAATTTATAATATTTGCAAACAAACTTTTTCTTTTCATCGATGTCGAACACGAAGTTCAAAAATCTAGAGGAGCCTAGCGTAAAGCGCGATGGAAATACGCCCGAGCGCGTAGCGCGAGGTGAACACATAATCGAGCGCGAAGCGCGAGATCCAACAGTCGAGCGCCCTAGGCGCGCTCAAACTTGCGAGCGAAGCGAGCCGCGCGCGAAGCGCGCCATGAGAATGTGCCCGCGAAGCGGGCAGATTTTTTCATAATTGAAAAAGTTAACAATTGAACTTGAAATTAAAAAACAAAATTTGTCATCAATTAACTTATTTCAAATTGCATTATATGATGTGATATGAATTTTTTAAATTTGCAATGATTGGATAGATTTTTTTTCTATAATTTACATACAGAAAATAGTTTCAGGGTGTCTACTCAAATCCTGGAAAATCAATTCCCTGAC
This sequence comes from Andricus curvator, assembly GCA_932195095.1. Lineage (NCBI taxonomy): Eukaryota > Metazoa > Arthropoda > Insecta > Hymenoptera > Cynipidae > Andricus > Andricus curvator. The sequence goes on from CAKNYM010050881.1 coordinate 124,828, forward strand.
AATTTTAGGTTTTATCCAGATATCTCAATATTTTTCCAGGTATAATTTTTCATACTATGGAGCCATTAAAGTATTTCGCATATTTTAAAACAATCGATACGGAATATTTATATAATTTCTCGAGTTTATTACAATGTTTTTTTCAGTTCCTGTAAATATCTAAATTGGTAAAAACAGTGAATTTATTCCTAAAGTAATAATATTTAGAATGGCTAGGTATTTTTAGATGGGTAGAAAACAAGTAAAAACAGGGGAAATAAAAAGATTTTTCACGAATAAAGGAAAATATGTTCGTTCAAGTAAAATTAACGTGCATACTACATTAAATTTAATTTAAATAGCTTCAAATTCCTGACATTTCTAGTAAAAATATTGAATTTCCATCCAAAAAGATGGATTTTCAAACAAATAGTTCAAGTTTCAACTAAAAAAGATCAATTTTCTACGCAAAATAGAAAAAAATAATTTTTCATTTAAAAAGATTAATTTTCATTTACTGGAAAAAATAGTTTAATTTTGAACCAAAAAGAATACTTTTCAACTTAAATAATGAATCTTTCATTGGAATAGTTGAATTCTCAACCAAAAAGATGACTCTTTAACCAAAACGATTAATTTTCTACCAAAAAATACGTATTTTCAACCAAATACATGTACATGCATTTTCAACTAAAAAAAAAGATAAATTATCAGTTAAAAAAAAATTAACCATAGAGATTCATTTTCAACTAAAATTATGAATCCTCAACTGGAATAGTTGAATTCTAGACCAAAAAAATTAATTTTCAACTAAAATAATGAATCTTTAATTGCAATAGTTGAATTTTCAAACAAAGAGATGCATATTTAACCATGAAATTAATTTTCAATTAAAAAAGTGAATTCTTAACGAAAAATATAATAATTGAAATATCAAGCAACAAATATTTAAATTTAAATCAAAAACATTTGAATTCAACCAAAAAAGCTCATTTTCAACAAAATAGTTCAATCCCTAACCAAAACAGAATAATTTTTAACTAATCAGTTGCATTTGTAACCAAAAAACATGAATGTTCTACCAATGCAGTTGAAGTTTCAACCAAAAAGATGAAGTTTAATAAACCAAGCAGATTGATTTTCTATGAAAAAATACAAATTTTTAACAAATGAGTTTAATTCAATCAAACAATACAAATTTGCAACAAGAGTTGAATGTTCAACCAAGAAAAATTTTTCTGTCAAGAGAGAAAAAAATTTCCACCAAACTGTTGAATTTTCCAACAATAGCTCTTTGTGATACAAGTGCAAAAAAAAGGCGAATGGCGAACAGTTTGAAAATTGCAGCATGCGCCGCAGGCTCGAAGGACGAGTCAGAGGTTAGCGCGCGAACGAAGCGAATGAGAAAACTTAGACGAGAGCAAAGAGCTGAAGGCAAATGCTGCAATCACACGAGTAGTAATGGCCTATGCGTACGTGTATCACACGCTGTTTTTTGCAAGAACCACCCTAGAAAATTATTTAGCACTTTTTTCAAGTAATTTGCGGAATTCATGGAATTCCACGATTTGAAGGAATTCCATTAATTCCTTAAATTTTGCGAATTCCGTGCATTCCTTGAATTTGAGGTCAGTCTGTAGGTTGACACTGATTCCAAAGTTATTAAATTAAATGGGAGAGGCAAACTAATTTACAAAAGGAAAAAAGTAAAGTAAATTTAAAATTGAAGTGGAAGGTTTATTGCTAATACTAGTTACATTGGAAGGTCGCGTCTTACTACAGTTTGAGATGTAACTGGGAGGCGTGGGGGGGGGGGGGGGTATCGTGCACCTTGGATTCGAGAAATTGTTACTGAGGGCAGCGAGTGTGGTAGGTCGTCCATTTGTGGGGATGGTAATGGAGACGATGTACCAGTCGGGAGAAATCCAGGGATTTCAATCTAAACTTACAACTTGAAAGTGTGCTACGAAATAAACTTAAAATCTAAATCTTATTTCAGATATTTACACAAAACGATAACCTAAACTCAACGCACGGTCAGAGATTGTTTTAGAAGTCATTGACCGATATTCGGGCATCGCTTCTTCTACGTTCTCCTTCCGGACTCCGTGCTGGAGCTGGAACGTCTTCCGCTCGACAGCGTACAGGGGCCTCTTCTTAGGCCGCCCTCGCCTTTTTTGTGGCCGCCCTCGACGGCGTTTCTGGGCTGGAGGGTCTTTGTCGAGAGTCTGGATCAACGGATCGGTCTCGGGCCTTTTCAGAGGCCGCCCTCTACGGCGTTTCTGGACCGGAGGGACTTGCAAGAACATGATTAACAAGTCTGTCTTGGCCCTTCGACGGTTCGGAGAAACCAGAGGGTCTTGGGTACCTAACAAGGCGATGGGTTTTAACCCAATTTAAGGACGACTTTTGGGGCGATCTGGGTAGCAGGGGTACCCATTGGGGATCGCAAGTCGTTTGCATGGTTGACTCTCGGGAAGATCTGGGTAGCAGGGGTACCCATTTGGGATCGCAAGTCGTTTGTATGGTTGACTCTTGAGCCGATCTGGGTAGCAGGGGTACCCATTGAGGATCGCAAGTCGATGGTGTGGGTGACTCTTGGGGTGATCTGGATTGCAGGGGTATCCATTGGGGATCACAAGTCGTTTGTATGGTTGACTTTCGGGGCGACCTGGGTAGCAGGGGTACCCATTGAGGATCACAAGACGATGGTGCGGGCGATTCTTGGGGTGATCTGGATAGCAGGGGTATCCATTGGGGATCACAAGTCATCCTCGATGCTGGGGTCAGTTAAGAGGCTGAACGTAGAGGGGGCATGATTTCTTTGACGACCTGGGTAACAGGGTTACCCATTGGGGGTCGCGAGATTTTTAAGGAAAAAGGGTCCTCGTTTTATGGAGACCTGGGTAGCAGAAGTACCGATTGGGTACTTGGTGGAAGGAGACGTCTTTGTCGGCCACATCGTGCTTGGCCAACATCTGCTTCCGAATCGCCTTCGTCTGCCCGGCAGGGCTTCGGTTTATTCTTCGGTTTATTCTTGATGGGGAGAGCGAAATAATTGCAGGGGATGGTTTCCCACAGGGCCTTGATTTTGTCCAAGGGGTGGGTTTCCTGCAGGGGGCTGGAAATTGATGAGGGGGTGGTTTCCCACTGGGCCTTGATTTTGTCCAAGAGGTGGGTTTTCTACAGGGCCTCGGTTGTCTCCAAGGGGTGGGTTTCCTGCAGGAGGCTGGAAATTGATGATGGTGTGGTTTCCCACAGGGCCTTGATTTTATCCAAGGGGTGGGTTTCCTGCAGGGAGCTGGTTCTTTACAGCTGAAGAGTTTCCCACAGGGCCTTGATTTCCCATGGAGGTTGGTTGTTGTGAGGGGGTGGCCATGTTTATAGCAGAGTTTGAATTCTTGAAGGGGGAGTTGTTGTTGGGGGAGGGGGGGAGTCCGCGCTCTGGAAAATATTTCCAGGGTGGGAAACTCCTGTCGGTTGAATTCCTCGTTCAGAGATCGACTGGGATGTGTGAGGGATTCCCACACGGCCTTGATTTTCCAAGGGGTGGGTTTCCCACATGGGGTAGATTTTGTCGAGGAGTCCGTGCTCTAGTGATTACTACTAGGGAGGGGATGCTCCAGTTAGTTAAACTCTAGGTTCAGGCACCGAAGTGTCCATGTCGAAGTTCATGGGCGCCACTGGGTGTTTATTCACTCCCAGAAGTGAAAGTATTATTTTTTTATGAGAGTAACGCGTGTCCTGAGCGAAGGGGGCATTGTTTATAAGGGGAGTGTGTAGAGCAGAAGATGGGATAAAAAGTGTTTTAACTTTTCTCTCAGGGCCCACTTTGGGCGCCAAATTGAGGTCAGTCTGTGGGTTGAGACTGATTCAAAAGTTATTAAATTAAATGGGAGAGGGAAACTAATTTACAAATGGAAAAAAGTAAAGTTTTAAAATTAAAGTGGAAGGTTTATTGCTAATACTAGTTACATTGGAAGGTCGCGTCTTACTACAGTTTGAGATATAACTGGGAGGGGAGGGGGGCGGTATCGTGCACCTTGGATTCGAGAAATTGTTACTGAGGGCAGCGAGTGTGGTAGGTCGTTCATTTGTGGGGATGGTAATGGAGACGATGTGCCCGTCGGGAGAAATCCAGGGAGATCCGGGGGGGGGGGGGTCCTTGGGTTGGCTCTTCTTCGCTCGGGCAAGGGTTGGAGCGGAGAAACCAGGGAGATGTGGCTTGGGCCGAAGCCCGGGGAGATCAGTCTTCTTGGAAAAAAAAGGGGTGGGGATGAGGGGGCCCCAACAATCGCCCCCTCTTGTGAGATCCAATGCACGGGAGTGGGCGGCTGGCGCGGCATACCGCGCCAGTCGCGCACTCGCGATTAATGATCTCCCCGAAGAATGATTGAACTGGAAGAAGTTGTTGTGTGTTACCCGTTTGGGCATTGTTACACAATCTGAGAGAAATTTGACATGACTGGAATTTAAAGTGAGGTTTATTATGTGTGGGAAAAAAAGTCCCGCAAGCGGGGAAAAAAACACAAAATCTATTAATTTATTTTAAGAAAGAAGAGGTGAGGATAGAAGAGGTGAGGATAGAAGAAGAGTGGGAAAGGGGTAGAGGGGTCGAAAAAGAGGAAAGTAGCTAGTAGGTCGGGGGTGGCAAGGCCACCTTGACCTGGGTGACTTATTTCATGAGAAAGTCTTTTGGCATCGCGTGTTTGCGAAGCGGATCAAAATGATATTTCCCAAGAGAGGAAATATGTTCAAAAGGTGACAATGAAGCGGATTCGTAGAATTTAGTGGCGGTTTCTTTGATATACTCTGAAATGTATGGTAGTTGGAATTCTCTGTGAAGGACAGAGTTCTTAGTATATCTAGGGGTTTTTGTGATATGTCTGAGAAATTTATTTTGAATTATCTGAATGTGATTAATATTGTTTTTTGACGCGCCTCCCCATATTGTACATGCATAAGTTATAATTGGTCGGATGAACATTTTGTAGATTAGGATTCCATATTCAGGTTTTAGACTCGAGTGTCTATTAATAATAGGATTGAGGCGTGACATGACCCCGAGGGCTTTTCCCTTAGTTTCCTGGATATGCTGCTTCCAATTTACACGTTTTTGAAATTTACCTCCTAAATATTTTATGGAGTTTTTCCATTCTATTGGTTCGTTAAACATTTTGGGTGGATCTATTTTCGCTGGCCTGCTGACTGAGAAAAGAATTGATTCTGACTTTGCTACGTTTATTTTTATTCTCCAGAGTTTAGCTCCAGCCTCAATGATTTCAAGAGCTTTGTTAAGCAGTTTTAAAATTTTTTGAACTGACCAGGAGGAAGTGAATAGCGCGGTGTCATCTGCGTATAATCCAATTGAAACTTCGGAGACCTCAGGGATGTCGTTTACGTACATAATAAAGAAAACCGGTCCTAGAATGCTGCCTTGAGGCACACCCGCTCGAATGGGTTTCTTTTTTGAAAGTGTCTGGCCTATTTTGACTGAGAATTTTCTATTAGAGAGATAAGAATGTATAAAATGGATAAGCCCTCTTGGAAATTTGTAGTTTATTAGTTTTCTGAGCAGTCCTACATGCCAGACGCTATCAAAAGCTTTTTCTACATCGAGGAACACAGCTCTAGTATGTTTTCTTCGATTGAAATTTAAGCTAATGGCTTCGGTAAGCTTAAGCATCATATGCGGCGTAGAGTGACCTTTTCTAAAACCATATTGTTGTGGTTTAGGGATGCTGTTTTCCTCGAGGTGATAGTTTACGCGAGTGAGTATTATTTTTTCAAAAATTTTGCTCATTGTGTTAAGAAGGCTAATGGGCCTGTAGCTGGTTGGATGATATGGATCCTTGCCTTTTTTCTGAAAGACTAGAATGTGAGCTACTTTCCAAGATTCAGGAAAGTAGCTTAGTTGTATACAGGCATTGAAGATATGTGAAAGGAGAGTTAAGCACGAGATAGGAAGCTTTTTGAGGACTAAATTTGAAATTGAATCAGGGCCGGGTGCTTTGTTATTTTTAGTGTTTTTAATTTGTTTGGATATTTCCTTGTAGGTTATTTTTTTGAAATTATCTGTGCTTGGGATTTTTAGAAAGTCTTTAACCATTTTTTCACATTCGGAGATGTGTTGCGGGTCAGACGGCTCGTCATGTGGAGTGAAGTTACTTTCATAATTTACTGTCAGGAGGTTTGCTTTGTCGGTAGAAGAAAGTGCAAATGTTTGATCCGGGTTTTTGAGAGGGGGGATATTAGTTCGCGGCTTCGTTAGGGCTTTAGTCATACGATATATAGAGTTATCTTTAATTTGAAGTTTACCGACTTCTATATTCCAGTTTTTACATCGGTGTTCTCGAATTTTGATTGCAATAGTTTTCCGAAGGCGGTTAATGATGTTTTTAAGGATACAACTCTTAGTTCTTTGATGTGTACGGTTGACTTTATTACGAGTGTGGATAAGGTCTTCAATCTCGGGGCTGAGAGGTAGATCGTATTTGTTAGTGGTAGTCTGAGGGGCTGAAGCATGAATGGCAGTTTTTATGCTAGAGGTGAGATTAGATATGGCGTCGTCAATGTGTGTAGTGTTTGTTAGTGAAGGTTCGAAATTAACATGAGTTTCTAGGGTCGAGTTGAATGTTTGCCAATTTGCTTTTGCAAAGTTATAGCGAGACGTGACCGGAGCTTTTTCACAGTTAGTAAAAAGGCTTAGAAGAACTGGTCGATGTTCTGAGTCTAATTCATCAATAGTGAGAGTGTCGTGATTATAGTAGTTATTTTTAAAAATTTCGCAGTCAATGAGGTCAGATTTATGTTTTGTATTGTGTGGGAAAAAGGTATGCGAGTATGGTTTTGAAACTGAGAGATTCTTATCATTTATGAATTCAAATAATTTTTTCCCAATTTTGTTCGTTGTTCTGCTATTCCAGGCTAGATGTTTGGCATTTAGGTCGCCTGCGGCGATTACCGAGGGTGCTAGTTTAAATATTTTTTTGTAATCGTTTTTTATAAATTCGCGAGATGGAGTTTGGTAGAGGAAGACGATAGCATATGGTTTCCCGTGTATTTTTATCTGTATAGCAGTAGCTTCAAGGGCTTTAAGTCCGGGAATGATTAGTTCGTGGTGGTCAATATTTTCCTGAATTAAGGTCGCAGTGCCTCTGCTGGTATTATTTCGGTATAATTTGTAGCCACGAACAAGATTGATTTGTATGGATTCGCGAAGTAAAGTTTCATTAAGCAAGCAGATGGTGATTTTATTCTTGTATAGGTATGTGGCTAATTCATGCCTCTTTTTAAGGATACCCTGAGCATTCCAAAAAATTATTTTTAGGGTGTCGTTATTGAAGATGGCCATTTTCGATAGCAAGAGAAAGTATATTACTTATAATCTCTGCGGTTGAATTTATAGCTTCGGTGATGTTGATTTTCCCCCCATAATATCTGTGGTTAGAGTTGTAGCTCTTTTTAATAGATTTACAAGATTCATTTTGATGTCCTGAGGGGGTGTATTATTATTAGGGACAATAGTTGGAGTAATTTTAATTTGTGGGCCTGGAGTTTTCTTGGCCGTAGGTGGCTTAGCGTGTGTGCTAGTGATTTTCAGTGTTTTGGGTGGTTTTCTAGTTTGAGGTTTAATCGTGTGAGCTTCTAAGGTAGAGGCAACTGCAGCGCTGTAAAGTGGTAATTTGTTCTGTGTGTATGATTTTCTTTTTGGGCGGTCTGCAGAGCTGATTTATTAGGCACCGTTTCTTTACGCGAATTTGTAGGTTTTGGTTTTTTAATTATGGGTTTCCTGGAAGCTTTTTTAAAAGCAGAACAGCCTCTGTAATTGGCGGGGTGGTCTCCAGCACAGTTAGCGCAAGTGGTCGGTGATTCAGGATCCTTTTTGCATGTGGAACTCTGATGCGCAACAACCGCACTTCACACAGCGTGGGGTGGCGTGGCAAACGTCAGAGACATGATGGAACCTTTGGCACTTAAAGCACTGGGAGGTTTCCTTTGGTTTCACATAAGGCTCGACTTTTATTTTTATAAAGGCAATAGATTGCAGATTGAGGAGCTCTTTAGCTTGTGGGGTATTCGGCACCGTTACCAGAAGCATTGGTAAGGCTTTTTTAGTCTGTCGGTTTCTCATGCGAGCAACTGACGTAATTGCGAATCCTTCCTCTTTAAGTTCGGAGTGAACTGAGTCCTCCGGGAACGCGATGGGGATATTTCTGATCACTAGTTTTACGGGTGGTGAGTCAATACTTTTGTATAAGTAGTATTGAAAGCCTTGCTGCTCTAGATTTGAGATAATTTTTCTATAATCTTCGATGTAAGAGACTCGAACGGAGTAGACATCGGACCCAAGATTATATACTATTGGCTTAAATTGCGTGGAATCTTTCAATAGTTTATGTAAAACTGTGTAGGGGTGATTAACTTCGTCTACAATAACATTAATTGGGGGTATTTTTCCCGGCCCTGTAGATGTTTTATCATTAACTGAGTTAAGGTTTCGCGTGTCAGGGACTGCTTTTGTATTTGACAGTGCCATACTCACGACAGACGTTCTTGACGTCTTACTGCTTCCTCCGATTGAGGTGACCGAAGATTGGCCATTGCTGGTGCTGGCCGAGGCGTCATCCGACGGCTTGGCAAGCTTACGTTTTTTACTCCTTGAGGTGACGACGGAGTAGTTGCTTTCCATGTCTTCTTCCATCTTGGCGAAGTACACTTCGCTGGTACTGCTACTTCCTGCTGGGCAGGAAGCTAGGTTTGGGCTCTGTGACATGGGTGCCACAGAGCGCAAACATTTCTCAAACAATCAACTTGATGCGTCTGATAGACCAGAATCTATCAATCTATCATGAGCATCAAATCCTATCCTCAATTCAATCTACCATTCCTGATCTCACTCAGAATGAATTCAATCAATCATTCAATCAATCATCCTGTCTTCTTGGTCTTGCGGACCGTATTCTTATGGGCTTCGCTTCAGCGGCGGCGCACCACTCGCGACACAGGAGAGTGGGGGTGCACTAGCGAGGATCGTTTCATCGATGTCGCTGGGAGGGGGCTTCGCGCGATTGGTTCGCTCTCGCAACGTCAAAGTCTACAAGCGTCGGACGAAAAGCGTACCGCGCTTGCGCTGTGAGTTGCCAGAAAGACTAACACTTTTTCGGGGCTGCGCGGCACGGAATTTCAAGTATTCTGACAGCTGAGGTTAGAATGCCTTGTCAACGAAAGAAAGAAGAATTTTGGATGTTACCTGAGTATATGTTAGGTGCGAATTTGACATTTCTCAAATTAAATAATAACCGCACCTAACGAGTCAACCACCGATCTTACAGTTATTATATACGTGTAATTATCCATACAAAAAGGATTTATAATTAAACTAGACCTAAGAAACCCTAGGAATAAGAATAGTCGACACACGGTGACGCTAGCATGTGTGAGGCGCACGGTCGACACACGCATACACACACTCACTAGACGCTAAGCTGTTTGAGGCGCTAGTTTGTGAACTTACATACTCATACTCCCTACATTATATTAATACAACAAAATAGCAACAGTCAGAAAATGGGAAATTAGGAACAATGAAAGGATCTTTACAAATAACGAAAAAAGAGTAAAGAGGCAACAAGTAAATTTTTTAAATAAACGACGAGAAAAAGAAACGAAAAGGAGACGATACAAAATAGAATTGCAAATCAAAATTCAATTTAGGATTTCAAATAGATGCCATTTCGATTCCACTTAATTATGAAATATCAGCAACAATACTGACCTTTGAATTATAATATACTCTAATAAAGACTATAGGAAATTATAACCATTGGAATTTAAAAGGGCAATGAACCTTCTAATTACTCAAATCCTATTAGTCTTTAAATAAAAAAAACGGCAGTAGTTGTGAAAAATGCAGGTTCATCAACTTCTAGAAATGAGTGAAATCGAAATGCCGGATCATCAAATTATTGGAAGTAGTGCCGCGGAAGAACACCTATCGGGCGTGAGAAATGCAATTTTGCAAAATACGACCAAATGCTCGCCCACAGGTGTTCTACGGCCGAAAGCAGTGCCTTCTCCTACTGATCGATTCAGAGTTTCATCATTTCGCCTGACATCTGGTAATGTACAGTATCGACAATTGTTACACTACACTTCACACACACAACCACATATGATATGTAATCTATAAATATATAACCTGTGTCATTTCAAATATAACCATGTACCACACTCAATAATATGTCTAATATTATTTTACAACAATCGAACGACAACCCAAGCTCAACGGCATTTTAGAAAAGCCCTGAATGAATAGGGCAGGGAATTGGCCCATAAAATTATCAATACTTGCATGCAAGTATTTATTATTTAACCATCCAGAATTGGTTAATTGAGTATATTCCCTCGAATTTATTTAATTAATAAATCCTCGGATGTAACAAATAATTGGTGGCAGCGGTGGGATTAATTCTCACTAATTGTTTTTGACTTGTATTGTTGTTTTGCTGTAAAATACAAAAATAAGAAAATTCAAAAATTGTCCTTCGACAATGAAAATTTGAAGTTGCATACAGGCCTTACATGGGCCGCTTCCAGCTTCAATTCTAGTTGTTTCTAAAATTAATTAGAAACAATTACTTCATTGTTTAAAACAGTTTTTAGTTTCCTTGCTGAAAATGTTTCAAATTGCACACTAGCGGAAGTGAGTTTATCTAGAAGGGTTAAAAACATGACATTCTAAACACTAGAATAATTTCAAATTTGACAACAGGCCTTGCAATTATGCAATAGGCCGAAATCGAGATTGAAATTAATCAAAAGTTGTTATGTTTTAAACCTTGTCTATCAATGCCTGGCCAAGAAAAGGCCCGTAGATCCAAGCATCGGGCGGGTAAAAAGGTTAGGGCGAATGCCCTAGGTACGAATGCGCTATTGCCCGCGCACATGCGAATTCAGTGCGGGAAATCATAGTGATACCAACAACAAGTGAAATTCCGGTTGCAACCTCTTTGCCTATGGAAAATCCGGACCAAACTTTTGATGAGTTTCTAGAGGGAATGGAGAGATTGATAGAATCCGCTTAATTTCACCATTAAAATCAAAGTGCGGAATGATATTGCTGAGTTCAACCATGTTTCCTCAGAATATCCCCACCACAATTTAATTTTTATTTCATTCTGTCAATTTCGAAGTAAAACATGAGCTGTTTTTAGCTCTTCGTTTTTATTTGAATAGCTGAATGAATTTAAATTAAATTATTCCTTCAAAGAAAATTTCAATTCAAGATCGCATAAATTGAATTAAAACATGAGCTGCATTTAGCCCTTCGTTTTATTCAATTAGCAGCTTGAGTTTTTATTTTTTTACCTTCGAAAATCAAACTCTGATTCTATTGCGTAAGTTGAATTAAAATATGAGCTGATTTTAGCTCTTGATTTTTACCCAACTAGCAATTAGAATCTAAATTTCATTTTTGATATTTCCAATCTAATTTTAATTTTTCTAAGGTTGAATTAAAACATGAGCTGCTTTTAGCTCTTGATTTTTATTTAACTACAAAAATTGCAAATTAGACCAATTCCATCTGGATAGTCACAAGCTTAACTTTTCTAGCGTGAATCAAGGCTCTTTAAACAAAAAAAAAACAAAAAATTTGCTTTGTTTTATTTCTGGTTTAATTGGGTTTAGAACGTCCATCGTTTCCTCAAAATTTGATATGTTGAATTAAGCTTAATAAAAGTGACTCAAAATTTGAGCTGTTTTTAGCCCTTGCTTTTGTTTCACGTTATGAGCCAAATTCATAATGTTATTTTCTGAAGAAATGTCAACTATGGGTTAATGAAACTTTGTGTCCTGCGCTAATCAGACCAAAATCTGAGCTTTTTTTAGCTCCTGGTTTTCCTGGGCGTTGCGGTTCGTAGGGCATCATTACCTTTAGTTATCCAATTGACCACACAGGGTCGAGTATATTAAGGAAATTAAATTTGAGATAATTGACCTAAAAATAAATTGTACTATTATTTGGAAGCTAATAATCCTTTGATAGTAACATTTAGCAACTAATAGTAAGGCCTCATGCGGCCTACCTAGTTGTATTAGAAGGGTCTTAAACGGCATAATAACAACCTGTTATGTATTTTGTTATGTATGCACGTTAATGTGCTAGAGTGTGCTCACAACGAAGTGAGCAGTAGTAGAGATCGAAGCTCCTCCCGTTGTACAAGAATCAGCCCCTACAGCATCTCAAAACATGCAAGTAGTTTTTGTCAACCCCGCCCATAGATCCCATGTTGAAATTTAACGAAATTAAAAACGACATGAATATCAATTAAATCAATCATTGATATTCAGTAATTCACAAATCGCACGCTCAGCTGACGGGCTGAAGTTTTTCATTTCCTAAATTCCTGAATAATGTTTCACCTGAAATAAAACCGAAGGCACGCGATTTTGTTTTTGAGTGCTCTCAAATTGCAAAATTATGTGGTTCATCCGCGCTAACCCGAACTGAATGCTTTAGCGAAGGAAAGGTTACTGCTGCGTTTGAACATTCATGTTTATTTTCATAAGAAGGGGAGGCGGGATTTTTGGATATGCAATTCAATATTCAATAATCTTTAGAAATTCTCTCGCGCGACCTTGAGCAGGAAACGCAGCGTTTTGAGTTCTTCACCGACCACCCAACCCTCTCCAAGCAACCCTTACATCTACTGTGAAAAGAGGAACACGGCTAAAGGAATAAAGGGAACTAACGTAAACATTACACCAGCAAGATCGTTTATTTACAACAATTTGATTTAGCCTGAAGAAAATACTCACCATCGTGATTAAATATTTAAAAAATCATTCACTCTCGTTTCAAATTGAAGTTTATCTTGTTAAATGCCGGTCTCATTGTCACCTTCGAAAGAAATAATCACACTGGTATAGGAAATTTCGAGCAATTTGAAATTGTCATGCAAATAGCAACGACAGCGTGCAATAATTAGTACAGGACCTTAGTTAGAAAAAAAAACTTGAGAGATGCCTCCTTTCGTATCTGAACTTAACGGCCATCCTTCATTTGAAATCCCCAACTTAGTGGAAATTAACTCTAATGACTTTCAAGGGGGAGTGATAGAGTTAGTTTTTGAAGATAGGATCCCTACGAACTTTATAGAGGAAGATAGCCTAACTATTCCATTTTTAGAGACTACTGAATATGAATTCACGGTCGGACATCTGGTATTCCGTACAATAGGGACTGTCAATATATTAATCGAGGAAGTAGAGTTCCCCTTTCTAGTCGTGTCAAACACCACTCCTTTAGGATTCGTACACGCTAGGGGAATCATAGTGTTTCCGTTAATAGGCCATCTAGCTCACCTACACAGGTTTTAGTAACTCCTCAAAGGTCTTCCCTCGCCCCTATAATCCCTGGGAATTTGGCAAATATTCCCTAGACTGGGCGCAACAATAGTCAGCCAAATAGGTTCATTTGCCAGGAATTGTCAAAATGTCTACTCCCGACGACAAGAATCTAACTGAACACCTTCTAGGTGAGAGCAATGCAATTCCCCCTGTACATGAACAAAATCAACGAGATAACCGTGACGCAATCCATCAAAATCATCGAACAGGCACCCAGTCGGACCTTAACGCGTCCTCGGTGGCCGAAATGTATCGTTCACGAGCAGACATCGGCTTTCAACCCAATATTAGAGCCAACAGACAAAGAGCCAAGCCCGGCCCCCAACGCGGACAATGTTGCAATCCGTGTGGCACAATATATCGCCGATACATCATCCATCCAACAGGCAGCCAGCCACATACCTGCGTACGATGGCCGAAATATTCCGGTACGCGATTTTATACAGGGCATCGTGAACGCCGCACCATACGTTCAAGCAGCACGTGAATCCTCCCTAATCACGGCCACATTAGGAAAGCTTACAGGCCCCGCTAGGGAGTGCACCCGTAACAAACAGTTGAGCAAAATCACTGACCTAATTGACTTGCTAAAAGAACGATTTGCACCTGGGAAACCCTTTGAATATTATTTCAATGAGATCTACCACCTAGTGATGAAGAGGAATGAATCAGTAAACAAATACTATGACCGATTACATTCATATATAGGAGGAACTACAGCAGCACTCGAAGCAGCCCACTCGCACGCGATAGCCGTGGCCACTTCCGTTCCCGTCAATCAGGCCGCGATTAAAGCTTTTATTCGAGGATTGCCAGATGATCTTTCGACCTCCGTAGACGCAAAGGATCCTGCGACCCTCGAAGAAGCTTTTAAGTTCGCCAAACATGCCGAGGAACGAAGGCACGCTTCGGGAGTAGCCCATAGTTCCTTCCACATGTCCCATCAATCCCGAAAATCTCTTCACGATTTTCAAAAAGATCCTCGTAGTAACCATCACCTGATGGAAGAATTAAGGTTATATGAACCCTACGGACTTAATCGGAATTATGCTCGAAACCATGATCGGCTCTATAGCAATAGCCCGAGGAAGTACTATCAGGAGAATAGACACCGCGGTTCAGATAACGATGGTCAACCCGATCGTTACTATGACGATTCTAGGTCGGTTCAGCAGTACCGCGATCATGCCCGATCCCCAAATCCTCGATACCCACGTAGTAGTAGAGGGTTTGAACCACAACCCATAGGTGTTCTAAAGAGACAAGGGTCTGACGATCCACAGTCCTATGGTTATCCCCGCCCTCCGGACTCTCAACAAAATCAGAGCTCCTCCCCATTTCACACCAATCAACAATATGCAAATCATCCTCGAACTAACTATCGCCCTGCGAAAGAATTACGTTTTTATGAACCTCAAAGTGAGAATCGAAATTACTCCCAAAGTTCAGGTTGTCTTTATAGCAATAGTACTAAGCGTTACTACCCTTCCGATTGTGTACAACATGATCACGACCGTAGATCTTATAACATTGATAATAGATCAGATGACCATTATTATGATCGCTACCGATCTCCACTTCCAAGCTGTCCTCGCGACTATCAATACTTTAATAACCTACGGTCCCCACGAAACTCATCTTCCGAAATAAAAGGGAGTGATTTCTTTGGAATGACCATTTCCGTTAACCACGTTAACCCTCTTAACGAAGATGAGATTCTGGTAAACGTAAGCCCTTCCGCTGAAACCCGTGAACCAGAAACCTGTGAAAAAGAAAAGAAAGTCAAGGACCTTGAATCAAAAAAACGTTCAGAGGAATTACACCAATCTTCAATAAAATCCATTCAACCCCCAGCAGAACGTAATTGTTTTGCAGAGCAAAAACCTTTGATTAGAGTTCACAATTATAAAATTCCAGCAGGTGAAAATAATGACCCCCTCTTCCTAAATGAATCAGGAAGTAAAGCACCTGTTTCCGAAACAGATACGGAACCAATAATAATATACACTGTCTCTAAAGAAATTGAAGAAATATCCTCATATTTAGATAGAGGCGAATTAGAAAAAGCCAGTACAAAACCATTCGTAGAATCTTCCTTAGATCAGAAGGATTCTGAAAAACAAAATGCTTCTTCCATGCTAGAAAAAGAAAGTCCGGTAATTACCGATATAAGGATAGGTACACTATTGCATTCTGTCAAAGAAAAATCTACACTTCCGTCCCTATCTAAACGCAAGGTAGCATTTGCTACCCCTTTGCCCAAAAAGAGAGCCGCCGTACGGTTCATCCCATATTTCACGACAACCATTGCAAAACCGCCTACTAGAATAAAAGAGTCCAAATATAGTGAGTATGAAAGAAGCCCCACGCACAAAAGGAAAGAAAAAACACCTATGCGATTGCAACCGGCCGACGCAATAGTCTCACTGATCGCGCCTTCACTTTCCTCAGCTCCGGTGCATATTAAAGCAATTTCTCCTAATTCAAAATTGGGAATGCCCTATGTACCCAACTTCAAAGAACCTGCAAAAGAACCCCCAAAGCCAACTGATACCCCACCACCTTATCCTTCTTGTCCTCTCATCGATGGAGGAAACTTTAGTGCCAGTTCAATCCGTTTTGACGTCCGAAAGTGGGGATGGCCAAAATATCTTATTTGGAAAGATTATCTTTACAACTTTTTTAATTGCGTTTTTCATTATTTTGAACTAAACAAAATTTTTTTTCTGTACAAATTTTATACTTTAGGTTATGAAGTTCGTATATTTATTTGACACAATAATTATGAACTTTAATCACAATTAAAGGAATTTAATGGTTATTATTAGAAAGCTTTCAAAGTTAATTGAGGAATCAGAAATTTAACTATCACAATTTTGCTAACCAACTAGCTCAAGAGAAAATAAAACTGTTTAAAGTTGCTGAAAAGTCAACGCTATTAACTTCAGGAACCCATCCTTAATAATTCCTAAATAACGTATACCAGCAAACTTCTGGATCTTCATTCTTTATACTTATAATGGTAATATTTCTCAATGTTTGGATCTCATGAGTTTCGAAACTAAACTGCAAATAAAATGTGGACTTGAATTCCGAAGCTAATTTTAAAATAAAGAAAACTTTTAATGTTTGTCAATTATAATTTCATAAAATCAAATCATTTTAGTTAATTCAATTAAAATGAGCCTTACACTAGGGTCTGTCCTCTAAATACTTATCAGTTATATCAACAGGTAAAACATTCTAGAAACATAACTTCAACTTTTTCTAGAGAAAATGTACCCATGAACTTTCTTATCAAATTTTCATGACAATAGACTTTCAAGATATGTTATTTATTGAGAAAATACTCTTATTCGTGGAAAGTTAATATTTTCCAAAATTCCTATTCCTTCCAAACACAATATGACGAATGAGCATTCTGCTGAATATTCTATTAGCAAAAATGAATTTGTTTATGAGCCACACTTCAATCCACCAGTTCAAGATGATGATCCCCTAATCCGCAGTCCTTTATGAGTTTAGAAAGAGATCTCAATAAACGTAATTTTTATTGTATTTTTTTTCTTTTTTTAGGAAATTATAAAGTCTACCCTCAAAATCTTAGACAAAGTAACTTTTCACCAATAATCTATTAGGAATATCTTTTGCCTCAGATAACTAGAAACACTTATTTTGGGCAAAGCACGTAATTATCCATTTTATTGTATAATTTGAAGATCTTCACAAAAAGCGAAAAAAAAGAGTAACAAACAGTTATCAATTTTTAAATTATAAATTTTCGTTAGAAATTTATAAATTTACTTTTTAAAATACTTGGGATAAAAGAAGAAGACTTTAACAATCATGTGGACTGCTGATATAAGTTTTAAAAAAATGGAACTAAATAAAAACAAAAATAAAAGTTCTCATTGTTAAGCCCAATTACAAGTACAACACTTGTTAATTTCAAGTATGAGTAGCGTCTTTAACCTTCTTAGTTTATGGTATAACAAAGGTCCAAATTATTTTAAGTATTATAAAGAACTGACTTTACCTTTTTTTTTATCTTCCAAAATTATGAATTTTATTTTCTTTACAAAAAACAAAATATCACTGATGCAACCTACGAAAGTTTATATTATATAAAAAAAAAAGAAGAAAATTTCAATCGTCTTCAAGAAACCTCCAAAGAAAAAGACTCTTCAGTTTAAGCAAAATAATAATTATTATAACTTTAAATATAACTTCAAGCTTTTAGAATTAGACAAACATTAAATGAGAAACATTTAAAATTTTACAATAAAATTAAAATACTTGAAACTAAAGCATTCAGAATATCAGAATCTTGCGTGTAAGGCACTCAAAAAAAAAAAAAAAAAAATTTGGCAAAAAGAAAAAAGTGTACCGAAAGTTTTGAATTTTAGAATCCGGAAATGGTTCTAATTTGACTAAATCCTACGTAAACTTGGTTGTCCCAATTTGAAAGAAAATTTTATAATTCAGAAAAATTTAATTCAAAATCATCCATTTGATAAAGTATCTAACTGGTAAATTTGTATATTTGAATATACAAGTGTTGAATTCGAAACTCCTATAGATGAGTATAATTTTAAACTATAAAATTCCCGAATTAAACATCAAAAAAAGATCTAGAGAAAATGTAAACAATATTTAGTTTGCCTTGGAACTTCAACAATTTAAAATTATAAGCTCTTTTAAACTGTACAAACAGAAAATTTGAAAATGAATTCACTTTTGAAGCTCTAGAATATTCTACAATTTCAAACGTCAAGTGTTTGATATTGAAGAATCTTTGCATCGGAATTATATCAAAATTATAAGTCAATATCGACCATTCTTTCGTCGTGAGGACTATATCACTACAATAAAATAAAATTAAAATAAAAAACCTCGAAACCTTAAAACTTTCAATTAAAATTATTTCAAACTGGAATCGTTCAATATTGAACAACTTGAATTGACAGCATGTGTCCGTATATTTAGAATGAGTTCGTTTCATTTTCTTGAATCTTTTAAAGCTGTGTCTTTTGGGAAGAATTATGTCTTATATAAAAAAAATAATAATAATTATGGCCGACACCTAGCTAAATAATCGATGTTAAACCTAAAAATTTATAGAGACAAATTCGAAACGTTTGAATGTGAATATTTCTTAACTCCATATCTACAAAATTTGAACTTTTCATTTTAAATTTACAAAACTGAAATAACGTTCCAAATTTGTGACTCAACATTAAAATAAAAAATTTTGGAATGAAAAATCCAAAAATTACTATTTTAATACTGGTAGATCGTTAAAATTCAACTATTTCACTATATAGTTACTTTAAAGAGAAATCCTGCACAATCGAAAAATTTGGACACATGTTTATTTTGGATAACGTTTACAATGAAATTCATGTCAAACTGTGATTTTAAATCTGTTTTAAAAATGAAATCCTAGCTTTTCTAATTTTGTCATTGTCTCAACTACCATTAACCTCAAACTTCAAATTCTGTTAAAACAGGTTGAAAAAAAATTGAATTATTGTTTAAAATATTACTTACTATTTCGAATAATTTAAGTAAATATATACTTTTGAGTTAGTCCGGATTTTCAGGGAATGAGCTGTACTTAATTTCTTTGAAATTTCCCTACGTATTTTCTTATGGAAACCAACAATCAGTTCTATGTATATAGCTAGGCTCCTATAGTGGCTACCCTGCTAAAAATTCCGGACGTATTTCGGACAAATTTCCGAATCTGGAATTTGTCCGAAATTTGTCCGGTCGAAGGAGCACGGAAATTAATCCGAATATCATCCGGTAGAATCCGAAAGTTGTACGGTCTGATGGATTCGATCAGTCCGGGTTAGATCCGGTTGAGCCCGTATTTTGCACGGTCTGACGGATGCTATAAATCCGGATTGTGTCCGGGACGTCATCCGGATTCTATCCCGGTGTATTTAAAAATTTTCCGGATAAAGTAGAACGAAAAAAAATAATAAATCTGTATATTGTCCGGTAGAATCCGAAAGTTGTACGGTCTGACAGATTCGATCAATCCGGATTGTATCCGATCATGTCCGTTCATTATGCGGTCTGACGGACCGCCTAAATGTTATATAACAAGGTTATATGAGCAGTTTACACACTATAAATGCATACTTCATTTATTTGACGCACACAAACCTATTTCTATAGCTTAACTTAACACTACTACATATATAACGCACTTCACTAACGCAGAATATCGCACGCTGAGTATATCGGTCGAAACGGTCCTTATATACTAACCAAGAAAATGTTTAGCGCTTGTGAGAAACGAACGATAAATCCGGATCGTGTCTGGTTGAGTCCGTGTTCTGTACGGTCTGAATGACGCGATCGATCCGGATTGTGTCCGGTCATGTCCATATTTTGTACGGTTTGTCGGATGTGATCAATCCGGATTGTGTCCGGTCATGTCCGTGTTTTGTACGGTTTGTCGGATGTGATGAATCCGGATTGTGTCCGGTCATGTCCGTATTTTGTACGGTTTGTCGGATGTGATGAATCCGGATTGTTTCCGGTCATGTCCGTATTTTGTACGGTTTGTTGGATGTGATGAATCCGGATTGTGTCCGGTCATGTCCGTGTTTTGTACGGTTTGTCGGATGTGATGAATCCGGATTGTGTCCGTTCATGTCCGTATTTTGTACGGTTTGTCGGATGTGATGAATCCGGATTGTGTCCGGTCATGTCCGTGTTTTGTACGGTTTGTCGGATGTGATGAATCCGGATTGTGTCCGGTCATGTCCGTGTGTTGTACGGTTTGTCGGATGAGATGAATCCGGATTGTGTCCGGTCATGTCCGCGGTTTGTGCGGTTTGTCGGATTGTGTCCGGTCATGACCGTGTATTATATGGTCTGGCGGATGCGATTAATCTGGTTATGTCCGAAATTGTACGATTTTTAGGAATGCGATTAATCCGGATCTCATCCGTTTAAATCCGAAATTTGTCCTTTCTGACAAATGCGAATAATTTATATCTTATCCTTCTTTGCCCGATATTTTTCTAGTTCTAGTTATTCGAACGCAATACACCCTAATCTTATCCGGTATAGCAAACTGAACTAAAAAAAAAATGAAATTCGATACACTTATAGAGTATTTAATTATAAATGAGCGAAAACAGGATGTTAAAAAGTTGTACGAGAAGTCATTTTTGATTACATTTTTAATGCACTTTGAGGAGAAAAATTAGAACACTTTTGAACGAAGAATGTTGTAACCTTATCAATCTATGTAACCGGGGTCGATTTTGAGTTTATCAATATTCTCAATTCAATTATTACTGCAGTTGGCTGATTTTAGTTAGAGATCTTAATTTTACTAAAAATTATACTAATTTTTAGTAATAGTAGTAATGTTGCATTTTAAACTTATCTCAATGATATTAATTTTCATAGAGATATTCGTTCAATTTGTGTTTACTTTTTCCTGTCCAGTAAATTGCAACCAACGATATAAGTTGATTCCAATACTGATTGTGGCCCTAACCATTTTATAACTAAACTTGATGATTAAATAAACAAAAATTGAGTAAGATTGATTCTTACGATAAAAATTCCCACTAAAATTTAAATCGTTAATTGACGATAAAAGTGACGGATTGTAGATTCATTCAAGGGGGGGATGATTGCGTATTTTCGTGATTTGAATTCAATTTTAGAATGAATGATTTTATTATGAACTGGATTCTCCTTTCTTTCCTTCTTTTTGGATAGAATCGGACTGTTTCCGGAGTCGATGTTTTGGACCGGACGAATATCGGATTTGAGCGGACGATTTTCCGTTTTCACTTTAATTTCACCGAATGACTACTAAAACCTGCGGATTAATTTCGGATAGAATCGGACTATTTCCGGAGTTGATGTTTTAGACCAGACAGATTTCGGATTTAATCGAACGATTTTTCGTTTTCACTTTAATTTCACCGAATGACAACTAAAACCTGCGGATTAATCTCGGATAGAATCGGACTATTTCCGGAGTTGATGTCTTAGACCGGACAGATTTCGGATTTAATCAGACGTTTTTCCGTTTTCACTTTATTTTCACCGAATGACAACTTGAACCTGCGGATTAATTTCGGATAGAATCGGACTGCTTCCGGAGTACATGTTTTTGACCGGAAGAATTTCGGATTAGAGCAGACGATTTTCCGTTCTCACTTTAATTTCACCGAATGACAACTAAAACCTGCATATTAATTTCGGATAGAATCGGAATACTTCCGGAGTCGATGTTGTTGACCGGAAGGATTTCGGATTTAAGCGGACGATTTTCCGGTTTTACTTTAAAAAACATAATTTCAGGTACTGAGTTCCGGACTAATTTCGGATCAAGTCGGACTCTTTCGAGAGTGAAAGTTTACGTTCGAATAAATTTCG
>CAKNYM010050881.1:165967-191475 GCA_932195095.1 Andricus curvator
GTGCTAATTAATGCCCCCATTCCAAATTCTGTAATTTGTGTTTTTTTAAAACTTGTAGTGCTAAGAGTGATAAAAAAATCTGCCCGCCGCGCCGACACATTCTCATCGCGCGCGGCTGGCTTCGTTCGCAAGTTTGAGCGCGCCTAGGCCCCGCGTCTGTTGAATCTCGCGCTTCGTGCTCGATAATGTACAAATAATAATAATAATTTACATGTACATAATGATAATGAGAAAATAATAATGATAATGTACAGCCACGCGCTCGGTCTTTGTACTTCCTCCACATTTGTGTACAGACCTTTTAAAATTAAAGGTCAAGCATCGACAACTGTAATTTCGTGATTGTGAATTCTCTTTTGTTAAAGCTCATTCGGCTTTAACGAACACATTCTCATCACGCATCTCGTGCTTCGCACTCGGTTTTGTCCAAAGTGCGAACTTTTCTACATTAAGTTCAACTCTATCATATCAAAATGTATATTATATTTATTTCTATACCTCGGCCTGGGACTGCTTACTCAGATATTGCAAAATAATGTAAAAAATTTGTTTTTCATGATTACTTTAATATTTTTTCCTTATTTCGCACTAATTTTGATTCTTAGCTACTCTGCAAAATGTATCATTTCAATAAATTTATATTATTACAATTTATAATATGTATTAATATTGGAACAGATGTGTTTTAATTGTCTTGTTTTTATAACTAATAAAAGTGCGCATCCTATTAAAAGAACAATTTTGTTAATTAACATTTTATTGCACTTTGTGTCGTTTTTCCAAAAACTTAATTTGTTTATTTTGAATTTTATTTTTTAGGATTTAGACCAAAAATACGCATCCAATTAAAAACAAATTCACAACAAATTTGTAGATCTTTTTTGGTTGAACAACTTTTTTTTATTAATTTTTTCCAACTTTCTGTTGTTTTTCAAAAAAAAAATTATTGTGTGATGTTATTTTTACGATAAAAACTAAAACTACGCGTTCTATAAAAAAATTATGAATAATAAATTTGTAGTTATTTTTTGTCTGAACAACTACATTTTTTGGTAGCTTGTGTCGTTTGTCGAAAAATTTAATTTTTTTATTTTCAATACTATTTTATTACGATTAAAACAAAAACTACCCGTCCCATGAAAAAATTATTAATAAAAAATTTGTAACTTTTTTCGCTGAACAACTTTTGTCTATGCATTTTTTTTGTAGCTTGTGTAATTTGACCAAAAATTTAATTTTTTATTATAAATGGGATTTTTCACGATTAAAACAAAATCTACTCGTCCTATCAAAAAATGATTAGTAACAGATTTGTATCTCTTTTTTGGGTGAACAACTTTTCTATTTCAATTTTTCTTTCGTACCTTTTGTTGTTTTTGCACTTTGTAGATGCATGTTTAGGTGCACAATTTTTGTTTATTTATTTTTCTGTAGCTTGTGTCATTTGTCCAAAATTTTTTTATTTTTTTATTTTTAATAATATTTTATTACGATTAAAACAAAAACTACGCGTCCCATGAAAAAATGATTAAGAAAAAATGTATAGCTCTTTTTCAGCTGAAAAACTTTTGTCTATGCATTTTTTTTGTACCTTGTGTCGGTTGTCCAAAAATTTAATTTTTTATTACAAATGGGATTTTTCACGATTAAAACAAAACCTACTCGTCCTATCAAAAAATGATTAATAACAGATTTGTATCTCTTTTTTGGGTGAACAACTTTTCTCTTTCAATTATTCTTTCGTACCTTTTGTCGTTTTTGCACTTTGTAGATGTGTTTTAAGTGCACAATTTTTGTTTATTTATTTTTCTGTACCTATTGTGTCGTTTGTTCAAAAATTCAATTTTTTTATTTTAATTATTGTTTTTTACGAATAAATCCAAAACTACGCGTCCTTTCAAAAAGTGATTAATAACAAATTTGTAGATCTTTTTTGGAAGCACAATTTTTGTCTTTCCATCTTTTTTCGTATCTTTCATAATTTGACCGCAAAATGGAATTTGTTATTTTTCATTATTTGTTGTGCGAACAAAATTTGAATTTTCGATTTCTCAGGAAAATTAAAAAATTTGTTATGATAATCTTGTAGGGCTTTCAAAAAGCAAAGTTTTTCTTTTTTGGACGGAATAGCCGTAATAAAATTTTTTAATCTGGAAAAAAATGATCTAAAAAATTTTGAAAATGCTCTTTTTGAATTTTTATTCAAAACGGCTAGCTAACGAACTTGTCCTTTCTTTTTACAACCTCATGAAGTGTTCCAAAAGGCAATCCAACCGAACAATTCCTTCAAATGTTATCGTGTTTACAGACTACAACAACGACGACGCCCTGCCAATTGAACGGCACTGCCCAGTGCCGTTTCAGTGCTGCTCGTTTAAAGCTACTAAGATTCCAGTTTTAAATGCCTGCAAAAGTTCCTTTTATACCTGCAAAAAGGCTACCAAGTAGACCAGCTGAAAGAGATTAAAAATTAAAATTTGTAAAATTTTGAAATTACCTCTGCGAAAGTTAGAAATTCATAATCGACGGGTTTCGATAATTTCAGATATCTAACTTTTTTTTGAAAAGTTTAAAATTGGAAGGAATATAAATATATATAATGAGAAAATTCATAAATTTAAAAAAGTGTTAAGAATTTGAAGAAAATTTTAAAAAGGGATTCGGGTTGGTAGCGGCCAACTACTGTAAACAACTCTGCTCGCCCGGTACGTAACGAATACAATAGGACCAATATATGACCGTTGCATCACACTGAGTGCCGTTTGGGTGCCGAAATCAGCACAGTCACTGAAACGGCACTGGCGGCCCAGTGCCGTTCGCCAGTGCCATTTCATCGGCAGGGAAACGACAGACACCGACGTAAGAACTATTTTTTCTGTTTCAGGGGGATGAGAATGGAATAAGTGACTGATCTGTTTTTCACCGGCGCTGGCAAATATGTATAAAGTTGTAAAGCCTAGCCGAAAAAATATGCGTCTTTTTTTGTAAAATCATGTGTTCCATCCCGTAAAAGGTTTTAAACATTCTTGTAAAAGTAATTTTTAAGTGCGTCGGAATCAGGACCTAATCTCAAATTTGAATTACCTCATTTTAATCCATAAATACTAGAATTACATCTTTTTTAGATAATTAGGTTCTATTCCTGTTTTGAATCAAATCTGTATTCGGAGTTAAAAAATTGGCTAATTTCAATAGTTTTTGTGTAAAACGTTTTTACTGTATTCTAATCCGAGCATCCAAAAGAACGTTTTACACAAAAACTATTGAAATTAGCCAATTTTTCACTCCAATTACAGATTTGATTCAAAACAGGTATAGGCCCTAATTAATTATCTAAAATGATGTTATTCTAGTGTTTATGGAGTAAAATGGGCTAATTCAATTTTGAGGTTGGGTGCTGATATGGTTTTAGCGCCCTTAACGTGACAAAACTGTGAGTGCCCGCTAAGGATTCATCTGCAAGTCCACTTTATTTTTCGTTTCAAACTGATAACTGTTATTATTGCCCTTGTCTATCTATAGACTTACGCCTTAAAATTTTATTACTTGAAACTTAAATTGTTAGCAGCCTACTCCTACATCCCTGGCGGACCGGACGAACGCAGGCGTTACGCTGCAGCGCAACGGTAAAGTAATGGGAAAGTAATGGTAAAGTAATATGGCATTACAACTAATAAAAGAAACAACACTGGCGGACCGAACGAACGGA
The DNA here is from genome assembly GCA_932195095.1 of Andricus curvator. Classification (NCBI taxonomy): domain Eukaryota; kingdom Metazoa; phylum Arthropoda; class Insecta; order Hymenoptera; family Cynipidae; genus Andricus; species Andricus curvator. Next base: position 169,677 of record CAKNYM010050881.1, read on the forward strand.
GCGGATACGCTACAGCGTATCCTTATGGTATCCACATCGTATCCTCTCCGTATCATGTAAGAAAAACTCATTAAAAAAGAAAGATTAACATTTCACTTGTTGAAATTCGGATTCTACGTGAAATTTTGAGTTGAAAGGTCACAGAGTAATCGCAATAGTTTTTCTTGCAACATTACAAACTTTTCAAAAATATAATACTTATCGATAACGTGGGCTGAAGGCGACTTCAAATGCATCGTCGACGGATAACGCCTATTAACTGCTACTGAACGACGATGCGTTTGAAGTCGCCTTCAGCGCACTTCATCGATAAGTATTATATTTTTTAAAAGTTTTTAATGTTGCAAGAAAAACTATTGCGATTACTCTGTGACCTTTTAACTCAAAACTTCACGTAGAATCCGAATTTCAACAAGTGAAATGTTAATCTTTCTTTTTTAATGAGTTTTTCTTGCATGATACGGAGAGGATACGATGTGGATACTATAAGGATACGCTGTAGCGTATCCGCTCCGTTCCCAGATAACAATTGTGCGACGCAGATCACCCGCAGATGGTGATTGTCAGGTTCTGCGTGCAATAAAGCACTCATCTCGCCAGCATGGACTGTCGAGCACACATCTGCGAGCGCTATGAATCGCATTTGGCCAACACACTCTGCATCACACAATACCGTGAGAATGTGACGCAGAGTTTGCAGTCACTATGAGGGCAGAATTCTTTCTAATAACATTTAATTTTCCTATAGTTATTACTTATAAAATTAAATGTTATTAGAAAGTTATATAAACCATTTTCAAAACAATATATATAATAATATTTAAGTTTCGTTCATTTTCCGGAAATGTACAAAAATATACAGTATCCAAAAATTTACTTTATTTCGAAAAATTTTCAAAATTTCCAAAATTATGATTTCTATCTTTATTTTTTTCTGGCAAAATTAATTTTTAAAATATAACCAAATTTTTGTTATTTTTTAAGTGATATCGCGCATTTTCTTTGTCGGTACCGGTATTTATACACAACGTTGTTAAAAAAATTATTTATCTCCTCCATGTTTCCAGACCATCATGAATGTATTGAATATTATAAAAATAGTTTAATGAAGTTCGTCAAATCAACATCAGTATTACAAAAAATTCATTAGTCTACTCAAATGAAGATTTCTTTGAAAATGATAGTTTTTTTAAATTTGCGGGAACCATTTCTCGAGGAATGCGCGCGCATGCCGGCAAATGTCCAGTTTGCGAATTTCATCGAGCTCGCAAGTGAGTCGCGTTGTTTTCGCACTTATTTGCATCATTTTGTGCTGCGTGGTTAGATAACACGGATTAAAAGTCAAGGTAACTATTTTCCTTTGTTATACATACAGGTCGCATGGCGTGAAAATCCAACGCAGCATACAAACGCGTGAAATCGTCCAATTTCTTAATAATTATAAAATCGGGTTATGTTTTGTGCCGTGATCTTTTTTCCAACTTCCATTACATCGAAAGATTTCACTATTTCCAAAAAATCTTGGAAATGCGGTTTTTTCCCTTGAAATCGTAATTCAAGACGTATGGTTCGCCGGTACATGTGCACTCATGCGTGCACATGTACCGGCGAGCCAACATGATATTCCTTTTTGTTCTCATTTTAACCCGTAGAGTCCACACTCCATCTGCGCATGCATAAAGTCCACACTAGTGCGAATTGGAATTTCGCATTTATGATCATTGACAATTCTCTCAAAATACAAGAAAATTCGAATTAGAAGTAGTGTTTTGAATGTGAAATTTGATCAGGAATTTGATGGTGATAATGACTTTTTGATAATAATTAAATCTGTTTTCAAAAATAAGAATTTTCGAAAGTACAATTTTGAAAAAGTCACTTTTTCTATAAAAAGATACAATTTTCTTTATATTTCATAAAAGTTCTCGATTCCCTGAACTTAAAACAGTATTAATTGTTTATTTATAATTGCGTATTCGAGAGTTTATTTATGGAAACCTCGGAATATTCATGTAAAGTGTAAACCCCTTAAGGCACACATAATGCCTTAAATTGTATATAAAAATATTTTTTATATATTTAAATAAAACTTTTATGAAATATATTACTTGCTTTTTATTTTACATTTATATAAGTTGCATGTATTTTAATATTTTATATTTGTCGCAGATATGCGTCGGGTCTGCTAGCGATATGCGTAGCAGATTATGCGTCAGATTCTGCTACACATATGCCAGGCAATTGATGACGCATATGTCTCATCAGGTGAGAGCACAATCTGCGCGTCGATCCGCAGATCTGCGTGCACATACGCCATCAGTGTGCTAACAGAATGTTATCTGGGGTTCGTTCGGTCCGCCAGGTAAAATAAATATGTAAACTGTTGCAATTATAATAATACGTTAAAATTTACGTTAAATGGTCATGTCGTAATTGCAATAAGTTTATTTTTCAGCGTTAAAAAATAAAAAAACGAAGTTGCTGTCATTGAAGTCGGGCCCCTGCATGTTGGCAACCCGCTTGAAGCCGCCGTTAGCAAACTGCCAACATGCAGGGGCAATTACGACATGAACATTTAACGTAAATTTTAACGTATTATTATAATTGCAACAATTTACATATTTATTTTGTTTCTTTTATTATAGTTGTAATGCCATATTACTTTACCATTACTTTACCGTTACGCTGCAGCGTAACGCCTGCGTTACCTACGGGTGAACCTAGCCCAGATAACAATCGTGCGACGCACGCTTCAAGCACGCGTGCGAGTCGCACGATGCGACCCATATCGCACGCAAATGGCAAGCACATTCCGCGATAGAGTGACGGATAAATGCGTGCGTGCACAATGAGGCTCATTCAGCCATCACTCATATTTCGTCGTAGTCCTTGCTGAATAAATATAAACAATATGTTAATAATATTTTTTATTCGTCAAATTTGGCTCAGTTGAATCAAATTAATATCGTATTTCAAATGATTTATGTACTTATCTTATTTTAAATGATATTTGTACCTGTATTGTACATGCGCAATTGTCAAACTTCACGGTTCACCGAACATCGTTGCCGACGTTGCCGTCAGTGAGGTTATGTGAGCGTCATGTTGTAGTGTACACTAGTGCTTTTCCAGTAGTTAATTGTTATAAAATTTCAACGAACTCGATCATTGCGATATTATTCTTCGTATATTTGAGCCTTAATTAATGTTTGCGTGCCACGAATTGTGTTAAAGAAACTGGTAAGTAAAGAAAAATATAAATATATATTTTCGTTTAAATGGCAGAAAATTAAAAGTTAGGTCAAATAAAATCTCACTTTTTCCACGTGTATATATGAAAAAACATAAAAAAGCATAAAATCATTTGCAGTTTTAGCATGCCCTTGTAGAAAGAAAGGATAGACACGATTGGGATCGTTTGAAAACCATCTTTGCAGAAGGGATGCACTTCATCGACACGCGTGCGACTCGCACGACGTGCGGCGCATATGTCACGCATATGCGGACACATCTGTTTGGTGAACTGCGTGCCACGCGTGACGATTTATTCGCACTCATGCCTGCACCGTGCGTGGCACCGTGTGCGCATATTGTTATCTGGGTAGAGTAAAATTTCAAGTTTTTCTCCTAAGTTAGTTCTAATTAATGTCCCCATTCCGAATTCTGCATGAAAATTCAAATACAGGTTGTGTATGAAATTTCAAAGAAACTTTTTTGCAATTATCGCTTAATTTTATATAAAAATTGAAGCCTTTGCATGCATGAATTTTCAAGACATATGATGTGAAATAATGATAAATTTGACCAAATGTTACTAATTCACTTTAACAAAGAATTCTTCCACTGAAGTAAATTAGTGACAATTGTGCCGTTCTCTGCAAGAATAACTGAAGTCGGTAGTAGTGGAAATGTAAGCATAATTTGCTCAAACCGTCAATCCCAGTTGCTCGTAGGTAAGAAGATTCGACCTATGGGTCAAATAACTGGTGATATTTCAGCTTTTAATTTCTCTCAGCTATTTATTTTTATTTAGTGAGAACAATCAGCAACCGTCGGACCAGGGTATTTTAATTTTACATCTTATTAATTTTCACAAGGCTTTCCAATTTCATTACCCAGTAATTCGACTTCAAGTGATCAATGGAACTGTATTTGGAATTTTGACTGTGAAACAACCCTGCAAATAAAAAAGGCCAATTGTATTTAAATGGAAATGTTGAAATGAGCATTTGCAATTAAATACAATTGGTAGAACTATCATTGAATGTACCTCAATGGATTTGAATTGACGCAATGTATTTAAATCGTAAATATGCAATTGGTGGCATTTCATCATTGCGGAATGATATGTCAACAAAATTCGATGAATATTATTTGTATTATATTGTTAATTTATGTTCAAAGTCACATTTTATTATCATTAAACAATCAATATTTATTGAACTTTGGTCAAAAGGTACAAATTATATAACAACTTTTATTCCTTATTATCAATTAACCACTTCAATCTCTTCAATAATACTATTTATTAACGTATTATTTTATTATTCAATAAATTAAAATTTTATTGCAAAACTCCAATTAAAAACAGTTCCGGTCTATAAATTTATGTGCGATTCAATACAATTAGATGCATCGCATGACATTTTAAATGAATCTTTTTTTGCGGGGAAGAACGAACGAGAAAACAAAAAAACGTAATAAAGTGACAGCCAACTAGGCCGAAAACCAAATGAAAATGCAATTATTCAATTATTTATTATTTAATTATTCGTTCTTAAGTTCGTTTAGCTATCATGAGAAAGCCCGGACTTCCGGGTCCCCCTAGACTACTGTGTGCTAATATTAGGCACTCGAGAGTGTGTCTGATTTAAGGGCATGCTTTACGATGAGCACGTGACCAAACCAGTCCTCGGTTATGAAATTTTTTTTGGTGTTCACCATGTCCAAACGCACTGATATATCGCTCTCAAAATTTGGAATATAGGAAATGAGACAATAAATTGCGTTTGTATATTTAGTTTGAGTAATAATTTTGAAAAAAATTATCCGTGTAAAAAATAATGTGTAAAATTTCATAACCGAGCTAGGTCATGTGATCTCTACTTTACCGACGTTGAAAGTTTCTTTTTTTCTCCGCTAGAAATTGTTAAAAATGCTCCAAAAATAATGACAGGTTACGTGTAGGGGAAACCGCCCTACAGTAGATAGGAAAAAATTCAACAGCATATAACTGCATCAGTTTTCAAAAATCAAGAAAGATTATCGTTGTCAAATAAAGCTTACATATTGAATTGAGTATTCCTATAGAAAAAAATATCACGAAATTCATGAATTGGCTGTATTAAACATTTTTATTAGACCTGGTCAAGGCTGCGATTTTGACACCTTTGTCCATCAATAGATAATCGTTTCTGGTATTGCTTCTGGGCAAGACAGAATACTCAATTCTGGATAATTATGATTTATCATTAGTATAATTACAATTAAAATCAATTTATTGAGTAAATAATAGTTGAAACTATGATTATTTTACAAAAATCGCAAAAGTTTAAATTATTCACATTTTTTAATCTTTGATATACCGTGAGATTGGTACGATTGGTACGAGATGTTTAACCTTTATAAAATTTAACCTGACTTGCGATGACAGAAAAGTGCAGCATTTTTACATACCTTAATCCTAAAAATGATATCTTTTCCGAAAGGCTGCTTAAAACACAACTAAAATTCATGAGCTTTTTAATAACCAATAATTTACACTATTTTCTTAGTTTATTATTTACAATAATTTGAATTTAAAAACTTCACGAATCAAAATAAACAAACAAACACAACCTTTAACTTAAAACCGAGCTTAAAACAACTGCGAGACAGTCGCAGAGCTGCCAATTTTGACAGAGACATTTTTTGTAATTTTCCGATTATCTACTGTTGGTTATCTACTGTTGGAAAATGTATCATCTAATAGAAAGTCCTCAAATATTTATAAATAATAAAGAAAGAGCACTTTGTATTAATAGATATTATTCATTAAAGTTCAAGCTTCGATTCTAATGTATAAACATGTCATAAAAATGTTTCATTAAGTTAACAAGTATGAATAAAGAAGAGGTGAATTTTTTTTTTTCAGGTTAAAAATTAATTTTATGCTCTCATGCATTAATTAATTATAAAATTTCAATGAAACTTCGTTAGAAAATATAGTATCCTTGCTGAAATGTTATACTAACAAAAGTAATTAACAATTTTTGTCAGTTTTCCAGTTAATTAAGATTATCTACTGTAAATCATTATCTACTGTAGGGTGGTTTCCCCTATGCAGATACTTATTTTCTGATTTGCAATGAATGTGCAAATGTTATTGTTTATATTGATTTGTTTGAATGTTTAGACGATTTAGTCCAAAATTTTTGTCATTTATCAACATACGTGAATAAAAAAATCTGAAATGCATCAAACCGAACATTACCTGCAAATTGCTCGACTCGAGTGGTAATATCCTATTTTATCAATTTATAAATGAAATTTCTTTGAAATTATAAATATATTGATGTACACAAACGGTCTTTAGTGCCTTTTATTTAATCGTTCAAATTCTAAACACGATATCTTAATCCTTGTGGACTTAGTGAGCACCAAAAAAAAATGAAAATAATTTTACACATTTATTTTTTACATGGATAATTTTTTTCAAAATTATTACTCAAACTTAATATACAAACGCAATTTATCGTCTCATTTCCTATATTCCAAATTTTGAGAGCGATATATCATTGCGTTTGGACATGGTGAACACCAAAAAAATGTGCATAACCGAGGACTGGTTTGGTCACGTGGTCACCGTAGAGCATGCCCTTAACTATCCGACGACGGGATCAAACAAATCCAAAATGAATTAGACTTAATTAGGGTTACGCAGCCCCGAGCAGAAACCCTTATCCTTTCGGTCGGGTGTTCGTCCATACGTCCGTCCCTCGTAATTTTTTTCAAAGAGAGGAAGTGAGAAGAGGGGAATGTTATCCTTTTCTTTTAAGGAAAATAAGTTCAAAAAATAATATAAACATTTTTTGGAAACAAATTTTGTGTAAGATTTTGTTTGAAAATTTTTTCTTACTTTAAAAAAATATATATTTTTTTACATTGTTTTTTTATGGAATTGAAATATTTTTTTAAAGATTGTTTTAAGATTTAATCAACATCTTAAATGTCTAGATCAGTTCGTTCGAAAAGAAAAACAGAATATGGTGTCTGTTTAGTTTCATTTGTTGGGGTAGAACCCCCCCCCCCCCAACTCCGGATGCCACGCTTTCGACCATAGTAAGAGGGCGGTCGTCTTCTTGTTGTGTCTCCCGATTTCGGACATAACGGCCATTAATACTGTTCACGCGTTCCACGTGTACCATTGTTGGACTCCATGATGAGCCCAGCTGTATGTCCGGGGCCATTTGTCCGATTCCTTCACGCAGCATGTCCAGCAAATTGAAGCTCGACCCGCTTGAGCTTACTGCTCTGGTGGCTGGAATCAGTTGACGTACACCCACTGCCCCGAAGGCACTTTGGCGCGTTGGCCCAATTAAAGACCGTCCGTCTGATCTGATTTCTCAGCCGTTAGTTTAGCCGGGATCAGTCTCATGGTTCCCGTCGATTGCCCGGCATCAACCAAGGTAGCTACTTGACCCCTGGAGCGCTGGAGGTACAGTGTGAGCTCGACCCGGAACACTCCACCCTTGACGGATCGTGGTGAGGTCGGAATTTCCCCCTCCGGCACCAGTGCCAACTTCTGGTTCGCATAAGCTTTCGCCGATCCGCTCAACAGAAGACCTGCAAGGATAATTAAAAAACTACTTATTAGATAGGTGCCAACCCTGGCGGACCGGCCGAACGCAAGCATTACGCTGCAGCGTAATGGTAAAGTAATGTTGAAGTAATCCCAGATAGCAAACGTGCGGGGCACGTTACTCGCACGGCATGCGGGGCACGCGGTGCGTGCTGGGTGCGAGGCATATGGGTCGCACTTTGTGAGGGGCACGTACATGCGAGGCATATGCGACGCACTTTGTGATAGGCACGATGTGCGACGCATGTGTGTCGCACTCTGTAAGGGTCATTATATACATGATATATAAGTAATAAGCACATTTTTTTATAACAGTAGTATAGTAAACTATTATTATTGTAATACATTTTTTTTAAATATTGATAATTATTATAATTAAAGATTGAATTAATTGATATTGTAAAAATTTTTTATTTACAAAAATTAAAACATTCCCGATTTTATAATAAGAATAAATTAGGAAATTAGTAAGAATTATTGAATGCATGGTTGTATAGTTTCAACGTACAATATGCAATTTATTTATTTTAAAACTATAATTCCCAACTTTAATCGACCATACAAATAATTTCAATTAGCCTTTTGTCAATTTAAATTTAAAATTAAGTAAATAAAAAAAATGAAATCTTTCGTATAATTTCTACTTTACATATTTGTTTATGTTTATAACTACAACTTGTGCTTTTTATTTCAAGTTTAACATTAAATTGAGTTTAAAATGTAATTTAAAATCAATGTTTAAAAAATTTGTTCAGAAATTTAAAAAATGCATCTTTAATTTTCAATCGTATATACGTATATATACAATATTGTATTCATTTTTTATTATTTTGAAGTAGAAATAAGAGGAGCTATATTTAAAAACTGCGCGCATTAGCTGAATAATATACGGCGCAGACCCCATCGCGTCGGTCGAACGGTAATCGCCCGACGCGACGTAACAGCTGTTGTCGACTTCCGTTGTCGGTTTCGCGCGGTTTCGATTTGCGAGTTTTTAGCGAGAAAACGTGTCGGTTCTCGATCGCAAATTTCATCATTGCGATAGGATTTTTATGTGTAGTGACTCTGCGGCCCCCCGTTCCTCTCGATTTGTGTCGAATCGTGCGCGTGTTTATTAATATTTTGTTTTATTCTCCTTTTCGGCGTTACCGGTTTTTTTACATGTGTAAGCCAATTTCGATAATATAATCAGTTAATTTCTGTTCAATCTTTTTTTTTTAATTATTATTCAAACAACAAATATCAGCATGTTTGTGTCCAAAATAATAAATATCCTGCGCTGAAACTTTAATAAGAGACGTGAAAACGGTTATAAACAGTTTATTTTTGGTTTAAATAATTAAAAAAAGGTAATTTTTGTTTTAGGTCATCATTTTTTTATTATATAAACGAAAAATATACACCTACGTCTTTATGTTTTCTGTCAGTTTAATGTGCCTGTATCTTGTAGTTGCAGCGAAAAATATTTATTATTGTTGATACAAACATGCGGAAACTGAATTGCTAATGCGCAAATAACATGTATAAATATTCCTTTCACCCATAATAAAAAATACGTTCATGATAAATTACCTGCTCTTTATTTAAAAATATCAATGCAAATATTTTCTGTACCCTCTAAAAATCCTAAATGTGTGCACGCACCATACCCACACCGGCACGCATGACGTGCGACCCTCACGACGTGCGACACATCTGTCACGCATATGAGGACGCAGCTGTGTCCTCCCCTGTGCGCACGTCGTGCGAGAAAATCCGCACGTGGTGCGACGCACGTTTTTTCGCGCGGTCCGCGCACTTTGCTATCTGGGTGGTCATGCCGTAATTGCAACAAGTTGCTTTTTCAGCGTTAAAAAAATAAAAAAACAAAGTGGCTGTCATTGAAGTGGGGCACCTGCATGTTGGCAGTCTGCAAACGGCGGCTTCAAGCAGGTTGCCAGCATGCAGGGGCCCGACTTCAATGACAGCCACATTATTTTTTCATTTTTTAACGCTGAAAAAGAAACTTGTTGGAATTAAGGCATGACCATTTAACGTAAATTTTAACGTCTTATTATAATTGCAACGGTTTACATATTTATTTTGTTTCTTTTATTAGTTGGAATGCCATATTACTTTACCATTACTTTAACATTACTTTACCATTACACTGCAGCGTAATGCTTGCGTTCGGCCGGTCCGCCAGGGAACTACCGACTTACGCGCTCGTCTTTACTGAATCTTAGAAATCCAATCCACGAATGCCGCTTTTGCCGGGTTTTATTCGGATTTTTCACCAATATCTTCGAGATGTTACCCGGTAAGAAGGAGTTGATTGGGACGCATAGAATGGCATTTAAAAAAACAGACGTTTCAATGCCTTTAAATGCGTACCAATTGCATTTTTGTCCGAAAAATAATTAAATCGCATTGACTGGCATTGATTCTATTCAATATTTTGTCAACAGCATTAAAACGCATTGAGTCTGTTCGATACATTTTTTACGAAAGGCTTTGCATGGCATTAAATTTGGCCGATCGCCGAGTCGCATTGAATAGCATTAAATAGCATAAAATCAAAGGCATTACCAGAAAGTCACTTTAATGCCTTGAAGTTTATGCGCATTAAAAATTATTGAGACGAAACGAGTTTTATACAATAAAGCGCATTCAATGGCATTTCGGACAAAAATGCAATTGGTACGCATTTAAAGGCATTGTGAAACATCTATTTTTTTAAATGCCATTCTATGCGTCCCAATCAACTCCTTCTTACCGGGTATGTTTGGCGGTCGACCGAAGTGATACGAGAACTTTTATTTTACTTTATTTTATCGTGAATAAGAATGGTTACGAAGTCGCCCACGCTAAATCCTTTGTCAGCTTCTTCCTCTGAGTCTCCATTGTGGATCTCAAGGAGTTCTGTATCGAGTTGAGCCCGTCGTGTTATGCGTGGTACCGGCCGATGAAACGGCCATCTTGTGAGGCGCGTTGGTATACGTTTGGTGTTATAACTTCTAGCACTACGAACGGGCCCTCGAATTTAGGGTCTAGTTTCTCGGCTACATTGCGTCGTGTCCTTGACAACACGTGAGTCGGTTTCTTCCCCAGGTCCTCCTTCTTGAACTGTTCGTTCCTAAACAAAGGCTGCAGTATTTAATCTGGTTCACGAATGCTTCATCCAGGTCTTTTGCAGACATACATCTCTTACCATATTTACGAATGCGGGCGTCAACCTATGTGGAGTGACGCATTATAAGTGAACCTGAACGTCGCAATTCCTATGGTCTTGACCTATAAAGGACTAAATCATGTTTTTGAGGACCCTTTTGGTACTCTCCATCGGATTCGCCTGTCGGTGGTAGAAGGGTGTAAACGAATTATGTGTCCCAAATGCTACCAGTTCGAGGAATGATCCTATCATAGTACTTGAGTTGGCTGCCTTCAGTGGTTCCAACGCTATCCATTTTGAAAACAGATCTTAGAAGACTATCAAGTATTCGTAGCCTCGTTTTGTTCAAGGAAACGGAACCATCACGTCAGTGGCTACGCCATTCCAGGGTTCCTGAACGACTTTTTGGCTCATGAATCCTATCAGCTGGGCCCGTTCCGGCTTATTCAGCTGATAGACTTGGCATCGTTGAACGAATGCCGAGACATTTTGATCATTCCGGGCCAGAAATATCTAATCGTGGCCCGATTATAGGTCTTCGCGACTCCGACCTGACCAGGCTGCGCGGTCTAATAGACCTAGCGCAGTATCTTTTGATAATTTTCTCGCGAGATGACTAATTTCCACCCAACCTGATCATGCATCAGATCATCGAGTAGCAGATTATTTTTATCTTTATAAAGCCCACTATTTACTACTTTCCATCCGTGATATTTGCACGGAATACTAATAACGGCCTCCCTGTATCTCAAGTGCCATTTGTCCTGAATCGCTTCCATGACTGCTTTAGGGTCAACGTATTCATTTTAAAACATTCGGGAGAATCCGACCTTCTGGTCGTATTTCTTAGATTGCAGAGCCACGTGAGGCTAATTTGGTCTAATTACCCTCCAGATCATATCGGAACTTCTTAATACCCCATACGACGGCCAAGCATTCCTGTTCTGCTGTTGAGTAGTTTCGCTCTGGGTCTGAAAGCATGCGACTGGCGTACGCGATTACGCGCTCCTCGCCGTTCTGAATTTGCATGAAAACTACACCTAGACTAAACCCGCTTGCATCTGTTTGGTCACTAAATTGGATATTGAAGTCCTGGTTCGCCAGCAACAGTGAGTTCATCAAGGCTACTTTCAAAGCTTCAAAGATCTGCTCCTGCTCGTCAGCCCAAGAGAAGTGCACATTCTTCTTAATTATATGAGTAAGCGGCCCGCAAGTCTTGCTACTCCTTGATACATTTTCGTTACCAAGACGTGGCAACAACGAATCGGCGCACCTGTTTGAGATTTATCAGATGTAGGTAATCTCAGATAAGACTAATTTTATCGTCGTTTACGAGTAAACCCTTGTGGTTCACTTTAAATCCTATAAATTGTACTTCCGATTGGCAGAAGTTTTTTGCCCTTAAAGTTTTAATTCATATGAGCCTCAACTATTTGCATCTCACTTCAGTCCTGTTGAATTCCATGATGATTTCTGTCAATAAATTAATAACATTGAATTCTGCTGAAGTGGGTAGAAACTGAAAGCAGTTCAATCCTACTTAATGCTGTGAGGCGAAGATTAATGTTGAAGTCAATCTAATTCCTTCCGTAAAGTATAATTATCAACATTTTGATCCAGAAAAATTCTATTTGACTCAAAGTGCATTTAAGTCAATCCCGGGCAATTCCTCGTACTACTAAATTCTGTGATGTAGCAGTATTTCTGCAACTCACAAGTGCAGTTTCATGTAAGAATTCTCAAATTAAAAGCTCTTGCGTTCACACGGAGAGCAGAAAATTCGGCACTTCTCCCTTTTGTTATATTTTTAATTTATTGTATTTTATTTTATGTCTTGTTTTATTATTTCGTTACTCTATTATATAAATTTGTAAATTTAATTTGAAGAATTTAGGGCTGTTTCAATTTTTTTTTAATTTCTTAATTCTGCGATCTCGAACGAGGGCCATGCAGATATCCGCCTCCTACGCAAACGATCGATTGGATCCACCGTCACCTTCACCTTCATCAGATCTTCACATCTCCGGACCCCACATAAATTTCTGGATTTTCTTTTTATCGCATATCTTTCTGCCATCCAAGGTAGAATAGATGATTCAACCAATAAGGATAGAATGGATTATTTTTTGGAACGACTACCCTTCTGACATCCAAGGTAGAATAGAAGATTCTGTCAATAAGGATAGTATGGATAGACGTTTTTGGTCCTATTGGATCCAAGGCACGTTCTTGGTGAGGATTGACCGAGGCGGTTATTACGAAATTCTACACGACAATAGGTGACCTCGCCTGAAATTATTATCTCTATATACGTTTCTGTTGTGAACAGGCATTTTTTGGCTTATTATGCCTTTTTGTTTTCTCTTTTTATCGGGAGCATCGAAGAGTCCACCCCACACCTGCAGTTAGAAGCAAGGGCTCCTCGTTCTTCACCTCGATACCAGGATACAGCCAGCCCTGAAAGCATGAATGGGACGATTCTTGCTTCTCACTCTCCCTCGTGTAAAGGAGTTCAGAATCTCTCTTTCCCTCGACGGCGGCTGATAAGGACTAGCGAAGAGAAGACAGAACGATAGGATGGATGCATCGAAAGCGGACCTCATCGTCTATCTTTGTCCCGACCGTTGTGAATTATAGAAATTAAGTTCGCGCGCATCAGCCCTGCCACTGACCATGTAATTCCTTACGTTCCTTTACTACACCGGAAAGCGCGAAAAATCTTCCTTAGCGTCTGTGAACTCATAATCTCAACACGAGGTGTTAATCCTGTCTTCGAAGTTACGCAAGGTAGCATCCTGTTTTCTAAATGATTTGGCCAAGCGAATTTATTATTTTATCTCGTTCTTGTCTTTCAACTAAAATCTCCCCGGCTAAATCATCTCTAATTGATTTTATTGATTATATGTCTTATTTTGTTTATCGCTTGTATATCTTGTTCCTTTCATATTATGTGCTTGTGAACGCGGTGATAATGTGGAGTGCCGAAATGCCAAAAAAGAATCATTTCGTGATACCTTTCACAATCATTTTTAACTTTGCCGTACCCTTTTATAGAATTTGGAGACCCTATGATGCCTTAAATTATAATATATTTTACCCTTTACCGACCAGTTTAATTCACATATCTCGACCCTTATACCTTAAATTATAATATGTTTTGCCGTTATCGATCCATTTAATTTAGGTATCTCGACCCTTATACCTTTAATGATAATATGTTTTGCCGTTATCGATTCATTTAATTTACGTATCTCGACCCTTATACCTTAAACTATAACATGTTTTATAATTAATGTATAGAATTCCTGAAAACAAAACAAGAATTCAACGATTAAATTTGGACAAATACAACAAAAGGCTCCTATTGCAATTCCTAAAAACAAAAAAAATGTTGTTTCTTTGCACAAAAATAAAAAAGAGGAAAGAAAAATGAGAAACGTTGGTAAATATTTTGCATGCTTTCATATTGTGATTTGATAATAATAAAAATAAAAAAAGACGAAAGAAATAAAAAAGAGAAGGAAGGGGATGTGGTTGGTTGCCTTCTCATTTTTCTTTCCTCTTTTTTATTTTTGTGCAAAGAAACAAATTTTTTTTTGTTTTTAGGAATTGCAATAGGAGCGTTTTGGTGTGTTTGTCCAAAGTTAATCGTTGAATTCTTGTTTTGTTTTCAGGAATTCTATACATTAACTTGATTATTGGACGTTAAATGGGATTTTGAATTTGACTTTAATCTAATTTAAAATTCTTAAATTTCAATGTTTTATAATATTGACCTCTTATCGATCCATGTAATTGCGTAATTTTGGTTCTTATTTTATCCTACCAAAATTCTTTGAGAACCCGCCTTTTCTATCAATCGCCGTGGGAACCCTTCTGCTTACCTAATTTTTCTCTTTGTACCCCTTTTGTACTTAATTTCGTAACCACTCTCGTAACTATGTTGAGAACCCTATTGCTCACCATTGAGAACCCCTTTTACATCTATTTCCGAGACCCCATTTTGTATTTGTTTTTAGGAAACCCTTTTTGCATTTACCTCTGAGAACCACTTTTTTTATCTACTTTCAAACCCTTTTTTACCTACTTTTAAAACCCCATGGCTTGTTAATTTTATCTTTTCTTTGCGACCTTTTAATACCGATTTTTCTGTATCGTTATCTCAAAACTCAGTTTTAATTTATTTTTTTATGTTGTGTATTTCTAATATTTGATCCTTCGAAATTATTTAATTGCGATCCCTCCTCGAAATTTTTACTTATGTTGTGAGTTTAACTTATTTATTGCCATTTATTGTTTTCGAGATTCCTGTGTCTATATTCGAAGTAATTTTTAAGTTCGGATTTGTTTTTATTGTTTTCTTTTATCTCCCTTGATATGTCTTTTGTTAAATTTTTCCGAACTTTTGAATAAACTGTTGTTAACCGTTTTGATTAAAATGTGAGCTTTTGTAGTTACGCCCCCCCCCCCCCACCCTCTACCATTGTTATGTTCAGAATGAGCTAGTAGTTTTGTCGATCGTAATTTTGTCTCTTTAATTTTGGTTTATCTTTGCCTTAGTTTGGATATCTTATTATCTTTTACCCTTTTTTTCTAATCTTGGATTGTCGCTTGTTTTGAAATAAGGCATATCCATTTGGCTGTGGTTTGTAAGGTTCCCTTTTATCTTTTGTTCCTGAACCGTTTAACGTTCAGTGATTCCTTGTACCTTTATCTTTTCTTACTCACTTCGGTTGAATGGATTTACCTTTGTCCCACGAAAGGACTGGCGCCCAAAAATCTATGTTATATTCATTGTCTAAATGGTTGGTTTAAAAAGTTATCTTAAAATGATCCATTTTAATTAGCTTCATTTATTTTTATTAGGGTCCTTTGTATGCTATTTAGAGAATGAGGGCCGATTTCGGCCCCTCCAAATTTGACAAAAACCTATTGGAAAATGTTTGTTAATGCTAAAAAAAGGTTGCTAAAGACATTAGAGCCTAAACGGAGTTACTCAAGATTTATGCAAGGTCATATGAAGGTTAAAATTAGTGGGCCCGTTATCTGAGAAACCGATAGTTTTAGACAAAAATGACTTCTACAAAAATTGTAGGATATTTATCGGGCACTACATCAGCGATCTTACTGTTGACCTTGAACTCGATCTCCAAGGTCATTTAAGTGTCATTTTCTCATTTTAAATAGAAACCCCACATTTTACACTGCAAAATGTAGGATATTGATCGGGCATTACATCAGTGACCGTACTTTTGCCATTGAACTCGATTTTCAAAGTCATCTGTAGATCACAATGAATTATTATTATTCATGTAATGTCCGCTCGAGTTCCTACAACTTTGGTAAAGTCATGTTCATAGTTTCTGTGAAAAAGGGTCCACTCCTTTAAATCTTAAGAAAACCATGTCTTTTTGACTTTATTTCAAGTAAAAGGGTCCTGACTTACACTTTGAAATCAAACGTATGTCGTTTTTCGCCATATTTGAAATCATTTTAATCCATTTTAATGCACATCTTCCTAGGGATCGTACCTAAATTACGTAAGACGTTTTTCTTTTGTTTAAATAAAGACGAGAATAAAATTGATGTGAAGTTGAAAAGGACACAACGATATAAACAAAAGAAAAACGTCTTACGTAATTTAGGCACGATCCCCTATCGGGTAACAACTACAAATTGTCCTCAAAGGTCTCGATCCGAGGAAAACGACGTTTGTGCTGGTAGAAACCCTTGCCCAGGAGCGAGAAGACTGTCTTTGACTTACTCTCCTCACTGAGCGTGATCTGGTGATAAGCTTTATTGAGGTCGATTGTGGATACGTATCGTGCCGCGTTCAATTTTTCCAATATTCCAGTCATGAATCGTATCGTGTGTGCCCGGTGAGAAGGCTTGCATTCAAAGGTATTAGAAATCCCTTTCAAAGCCGATCACAGCTGTCAAACGTAATCTGAAAAAATTAAAAACACCATAACACATCATTTTTTAAGAAAACTCTCGCTTTATTAAAATGTGATCAATTAAAAAATATAAAATAATGATAAACAAATTAAAAAAATGAATTTGCATCACAGCGACCTTGTGTAGCAATTAATCCTTTCAACGTAAAATGACTAATACTGTGTATTTAAATGCTTTTCGCCTCATGATTATTCGAAAAATAGTAAATACAAACAGCGAAATGTGCAAATTTAAAAGGGATCAAAAATGTTATATTTCATGGTTGATTTGGGATATCCAGAAGTATCCAGAATTGTCACATCACCATTGAACAGGACATTCTTGAATACTTTACAATGCAAGCTTCCTACTGGGGGGAAAGTCAGAGGTTGGGTTTTTTGTTTTGAATCATACTTTTTGTACAGAAAGTCCATGGCCCTAAAGTGAAGTTGTGAAATTCCTAGGACCCAACATTTGGCCAGTTTTGAGCGGCAGAGGCCGCGGGCTCGATTCGACGCGGATGGTTCTGTTTAACCTTTCAAGATCGGCGTTCGACCATTTGATGGGCCCAAAAGAGTACGTGAGGCTCGGGATGGCATGAATGTTGATTGCCCTGATCTTGTTTGCCGAGTTGAGAGAACTCTTCAGAACTAATCTGAGTCTTGTTATAAAGGGAGTCATTAGGCTTTTCTTAACTATCGTATGCTGAATAGCCTTAGCTTCAAGAATACTTAGATATTTATATAACTCGCCTTCAGCCATTGCCTCGATGTCGTTCTCGTTCTCTAGCTCTGCGGTCCCTAATTCTCCTCTGATTAAATGCACTGTTCTGCATTTATCTAGTCCGAACTCCATGTGGATATCATTGGAAAAATACTTTCAGACATCAATCACTTGCTGCAGTTTCTGGTTTGAACTAACGTATATCTTTAGGTCATCCATATATAGAAGATGGGTCAGTTGATGACCATCCTCATTATCATGTATTTTGAAACTATGAGACCACATAAAACCTGGCATTTGATCTGGGTATTCGATGATATTCTGAAAAGACCTTGCGAACGCTGAAACATGTAAATCTGTGATGTTAGTGAGCTTCATTTCAGGGTTATTTCTTCCCCAAACACCCGGCCAGTACTTAGTCATGTCTGCCAATCGAGAGACTTCGGCGACTCGGTGTCTTGCTGCTTATTTTGTTTTACACTCAGTTCACGTTAGAACCTTCTTTCATCAGCCTGGAAGGTTCGATTTTTCTGCTTTATTGCACTACTTTTATTGTACCGGCGGAGTCTGGTATTAAGAACATCAAGTCTCGATGTACCAATATCAGCTTCATGGTTCTAATTTCTTTTTTATATTGAGTCAACCGAACAAATTTTCTCCTTAATTTCAGACATCCATATCAAACCTGATTTTACATCTCTGTTCATATGTTGCCATCTCAATCGCCTTTTTGGTTACTGAACCTCTGCTTCTGCCTCTAGTTGAATCAGGCAATCTGCCTCTGGGAGAATTGGTGGTACTAGATCATCATCCGGTTGCGCAAAAACATACATTGCACGATTAGGTTGTATTGCTTCACCATTCGCAGCTTGATCGTGGGATGCAGCTTCCTTTAACTGATGTTCATTGTCGACGTTTTTCCACGCCAAATCAACCCGTCGTTTAATCTCCATTGCTCGGTCTTCTGAGATAAGTAGATTATTTTTGACGTCCTTCACCTCGGGAAGCGACAGGCGTTTCTAAACATTTAAGCGACTCTCCATTAAAGTTTCTGGGTTTTCGTGTTCCTCTTAGTCCCTTTTCTTTTCGATTTCTAACTGTCTGGCATGGGAAATCCTGGCAGTAGCAATACCACAGTCAACATAGCCGTGAAAGGCATGAGAGCAAAGCTCAAACCTTACTGTGACGCGAACGCGAGAACACCTTCGGCAGGGTTAGTTTTATTATAAAATAATGAGGAAGCTCTTTTTCCTGTCAGGCTTAAGATGGTGTGCCTAATTTGACATATTGGGCAAAGCCTGGGTTTTACCTCATCATCTACGCACTGGGTTGCAGCCAAGTGCATGATGGGGGGACCTACAGCTTAATGTGGGATCCGAACTACCAGAACCTCGGTAAAAGTACATAGAAAAATTTCCAAAGGTACCGTCTTAGGGATCGAATCCTGGACTTCTAACGTGAAGTCCGAGCGCCTAACTATTAGCACCTAATTATTCTGGATGATTGGGTATTATTTGCCCATACTACTGCAATAAAAACTATTATACTATACCCTGAAATTTAAGTATCTCCCGTCAGGTCAGTCCTTATCATAAAGGCATACACGTGATGTGATAAAAATATTCTGGTTTGAGAAAATAATGTCCCAGGTATTTGCTTATAAGGCACGCCAATGCATCACATTCACAAAATATGTGATGAGCTGTCTCCTCACGAAAATCACACTTTCGACAACGGCCCTGCTGGAAGTAAATGGATAGAGTCTCTATCCGTTTAAATCATTTTCTATCTATAAGATTGAAATGAAAAGAAACTATGTATTCATCTTTATCCCGTGTCTATCCCTTTGATCCTTTTCTATCTTTCTTTCAATCTACAATCACCTCTATTCTTTTGAATCCCAATCTTCCTATCCACCTCTATCCTTTTCTATTCGTTTCTATCATTTTCTATCTGCTATGCAATCCAAGATCTTGTCTATATTTTTTAATCCCTATATTCCGATCTAATCGAATCTTTTAATATCATTTTTCAAATATAATTCAGCCCTATCCTTCTGAATCCCAGTCTTTCTATCGACATGAATCCTCTGCTCATCCACCTATATCCTTTTCTATCCTTTAGTCAATACAAAATTTTGTCTAACTTTTTCAATCCCTATATTCATATCTAATTGTATCTTTTTCTATCTTTTTCAAATATAAGTCAGCCCTACTATTCCAAATCCCAGTCTTTCTATCGAAATGAATACTACGCTCATCCACGTCTATCCTTTTTTATCCGTTAGGCAATCCCAAAATCCGTGTATCTTTTTGAATCCCTATCTTCCAATATATTTGAAACCTTTTCTATATTTTTTCAAATATTTGTCAATAATATTTGTCTATAATATTTTGTCCATATTTTGTAATCCCTGTCTTCCTATCCAAGTGAATCCATTTTTATCTAAATGAATCCTCTGCTTATCCATCTCTATCCTTCTCCAGCCATTAGGCAATCCCAAATATTGTCTACCTCTTTCAATCCCTTTCTTCCTATCAAATTAAATCTTTTTCTATCTTTTCTCAAATATATTTCATCAGCCCCATCCTTCCGAATCCCAGGCTTTCTATCAACATGAATCCTCCGCTCATCCGCGTCTATCCTTTTCTATCTGTTATGCAATCCAAAATCTTCTCTATCATTTTCAATACCTAGCTTCCTATCTAATTGAATCCTCTTCTATCATTTTTGAAATATAAGATAGCCCAATCCTTCTGAATCCTAGTCGTTCTATCCAAACGAATCCTCTGCTTATCCACGACTATCCGCTACTTGACGTACAGCCCTGACTTATTGCCGGCAGGTTCCCGGTAGGTAGCTGACCGTAAAATTCAGACATAAGTTAAATCATTTGCACCGTCTATAATTGGATGGTCGGCAGGCGCCTTCATAGAGCTCGACTAGTAATTCGTATGAGTTAGGGAATTTTATTGACAGGTATATAAACCTTTGGTGGTTTAATACTATTCTGTGGGGGCTTGAAACTCGTAATATATCATTCATTGATAGAAAGCAATAATTAATTTGACAACAAGGGATAAAGTCAGGGATAGATAAAGATAGGCATTTATGAACAACAGCGATAAAAAAGATAGGCGCATGTGATCACAAGGGATAGATTCATTGATACAAAGAGATAGGCAGTTTGACCACAAGGGATAGAAAAATATAGGCATTTGTGAACTACAAGGATAGAAAAAATAGGCGCTTGTGAACAACAGGGATAGAAAAAGATAGACAGTTGTGACTGCAAGAGATACAGTCAGGGATACAAAGAGATAGGTCTAAGTAGACCCGACGGATAGGGCCTAGAAAGAAAAAGATAGTGTTTGTGGGATGCAAAGTGTGCATTTGGGAATGATTGAATATCTCTATCTTTTTCTATCCATACGTTTCTATCTTTTTGAATCTTTTTACTTCCAGCAGGGTGGGGGTTGTCTGCAATTCTCATGTTGGTCAACTGTTTTCTCAGTAGGCAGAGTCCAGTAAGCATCCATACAAAACCTATTCCTTTTAATCGACTTGGAAAAATTTAATGGAAGTGTATTGGGAGGAATTAAAAAATGGAGGTATGCAAAAGAAAGAATAGAAAAAAAAAGAGACTAATGTCACTTTGAAGACGCAAAAGCTAGTCTTTTTAATCCACTCAGAAAAATTTAATGGAAGCTTATTGGAAGGAATTAAAAAGTGGAGAAATGTCAAAGAAAGAATAGAAAGGAATAGAATAATGTAACTTTTAAGGCGAAACTGTGAATTAAAATAAATGCTTTTTTTTAAATAAATAAGTATTGTATTTGGGTAAATTATGTCAACATTTTTTTATTAATCTATCGAACAGAAACATATTTTGACTGATTTCATATGAAATCTGTCTTGGAACACGCACTACTGCTGTGCAAATTTGCATGGATTGCACAGCCACACAAAAAAAGTATACGGAGTCAAAAAAACGATCTATATAACATTGTAGTAATATTGGTCCAGCATAGTCGAAATCCAAATTTTTTAAATTTTCTGCTTACCATTTTTTACATTCTCATCTAGAGAAGGTATTAGATTTGTGTAAAATTTGACCCCCCCGGTTTTTGTCAAATGTCCACGTTTTG
>CAKNYM010050882.1:7169-37025 GCA_932195095.1 Andricus curvator
CCTACTCTACGCTTCCTAAACCTATTTATTATCTTCCAGACGTCCCCCTCTATCTTAACATTTCCTAACTCCTCCTCCAGCTCTTTCTCATTTTCCTGTTCTTTCTTCTTACACAACAATCTAAACCCCTTTCTCATTTCTACGTACTCCTCCGTTTTCGCAGTACCCTCTTTCCACTTCTTATACTTCATCTTCACCTTCCTTTTCATCTTTTTACATTCCCTATCCCACCACGGCTTCACCATTCCTTTCTTCCTCTTCAAAAAAGTTTTCTTTATATAAACAAGGTAACATTTTTCTTTTTAAATTTCTAAACGCAAGAAAAAACTACTTCTAAATGGTCGATCTACCTCAACATCCTATCAGGCCTGGATATCAGTCGGACTTGCACTTCGACCATATTTCATGATCGTAGCTCTTTTACTTTTCAAGATATGGTGAACAGAAAAAAGTTACACACACACACATACCCACAGACGGACATTTTTTCAAAGTTTTATTTTCGAGATCCTGGGGTTGAATTATATCAAAATATATCAAAAAAGTATATGTGAACATTTAGGTCATTACAAACCTCCCTCTATGAGGAAGAAAAATTCATCTCTTTTGCTCAAAATGTTATCTTTTATAAGGAAAATTCTTGTCATTCATCCAGGTTTTTTCTTTCTTGGTAGAAAGTTGATCTTCTTGTTAGAAAAATTCATATTTTTGGTTAAAAAATGAATTATTTTGGTAGAAAAATCAACTCTTTGGTTAAAAATTAGACTATTTATTTGAAAATATTAATATTTAGTATAAAATTAACTTTTTGTTGAAAATTTATATTTTTGGGTCGAATATTTAACTGTTTTGTAGAAAAACCTTTTTTTTGGCTTCAAACTTCAACAATATGGTCGAAAATTCCTGTATTTTGTTGCAAATTCTTCTTTCTTGGTTGAAAAAAGTGTCAAAAGGATGTCTTTTAGCACAAATGGAATTTCCTTTTATATTTAAGGTCAAGCGGATTTTCATTTATTTCAGAAATAATCATTTTACAGCAAAGATTATTCGTTTGCGTCAAACTTCATCTAATCTATCAACCATTCCAAGAATTGTCCTCTTTAATAAGACAATGGTTTTGTTTCAAGACTAATTTTTCTGTGATTGTCCATTATCAACAATGAACATATCCCTACCTCGCCGGCCATGTGGCAGCGAGCTTGCTATAAAAAGCCAAGCAAAGCAACTGGAAATATTAATGTGGATTTGGATTATACATTGAAAGTTTGAAGAAGATCGCGAATTCAGGATGAATTATCCTATTCCAACGAGGTTGTGCCATTTTTGGACTTATGTGCTTATGGCTCTTGTAATCTTCCAGCTTGCAGAATTTGCTCACAGCCAACAAATAGCTTATTATCCAACTCAACCACGCTCTATTTTATGCGGTTACGATCTTTATACTGCTCTTGATAGGGTGTGCCGAAATGGCTATGATCTAAACAAGGATCAGTCCCTATCTTATGAGTGCTGCTACCAAGGTTGCGCAGACCTTGAACTTTCCACCGTCTGCAAGTAAGTATCCTCCTATTTAACCCTTCTTCTAAAACCGTTTATAAGTACACACTAAATAACATGCAAAATTTGCTTACAGCCAGCAGCCGCAACCTTCTCCAAATCGACCACGTTATCGTCTTTGCGGTTCCGATTTTTATACCGCTCTTGATTCGCTGTGCGTAAATGGCTATGAAACAACATATGCTAGTTACCAATCTTCGCAATGCTGCACACCGGGCTGCCCATTATCACTACTTGTACCTATCTGCAAGTAAGTATATTCCTATTTAAGCCTTTTTCTAAAACTGTTCATAAGTACACCCCAAAGTTGTTTTCTACAGTTTAGGACAAAACACGTCGAAAACTTGTATTCTTTCATAAATAAAGCCAGGACAAAAATGGTATTTCCCTTTTTTTTAAGAACGTTGTGCGGCTACTTTTTTCCGTCCCATTTTCGAATGCAAGCACTGATTTTAGAAGTTCTATATCTAAATTAGTAAATCAATCTACTTTTACTGAGTTGGTCTACACATTATGGTGCAGAGATTTGGAAAAATGTTAATTTCCTTCATTTTTATATCAAAAAATTAAAGTTAAATGATATTTACAAATTTTTTGTTTTTGCAGAACACAGAGAGTTGGAGTCCTCTAAGGATTACACTTTTCGGCAAGGCAAGTTCCCGAAAGTGACATTTATACCCAGCTAACATTAATGGTGGACTTTCCACTGAAAAAACAAAGTGTGAATCTAACGCTAATTTCAAGGTACCATTTCCCTTTAACAAAAACTAACCGAGGTAGTGTGAAAGTTACCCTGCAAGAAGGTACCATTTCCCTTGGACTTGGGTTACGAAACCACACCTACTTTCAATTGTTTTTACAGTTTTGCGGCAAAGGCAATAGACGGTAGTTTGGTACTCAAAGTCAGAGCAAAATGGCACCCTATCTTGTAATTAGGTTTAACAATATTAATCCCAGAGTTTTAACTGTGTTCGTTAAGGAAACTAATGTATGTTCCTGAACAGTATAAAGTACATCACACATGTATAACTTACGTATTTAACTGTACTACCAATAAAAATAATTCAAATATATGAATGTATTAGGTGTGAATATTTTTTAAACCAAAACAAGAAACCATTACTGCGTTAATGTCTGAGATAATTTGAATTAAAAATACTGATACTGGAATGGTACAGGATCTGGACGTATGAGCTAATTTCTTTAAATATTGTAGATGTGAGGTTATGGAACAGAACAGCTGTGGCATAGAAGAAAATATTTTAGGAAGTTCTGATGGAAGTGCTGAAACAAGAATTAGAGAGTTTAATATTAAATATGATATAAAGACGTTGAAGAATGACAAAAGGCTTCTGGTGTGAATAGTATAAGTAACGAACATTTGTTTTGTGGCTGAGCGGGTTGATAATTAGAGGAAGGCAATTATTTAGGGTGTATGCTAGGGTGGTTCACATTTTTTTCCGAACTGTCAAATGAAGTTTAACACGTATTTTCCATAAAAAAAGACATTTTTCTAAATTTGATTCAGAATCGTCAATTTTAGGTGTATCGAGTGGATTCTCAAAATATCTCTTCACAATTAGCCACAGAATACGAATGAAAAATTACTTTCTGTATTTCGCCCCCATAGGTCTGTTTTCCAGGGTACAAAAATACCCCATAAGTGAAAAATTAGGTTTCGCAAGTTTTTGGCTTTATTTTTTTCTGGTTTCTTTTAGTAGTGTAATGGTCGTGGAGTGCCCAATGGAATGTTGTGATGTTGGAAGCGCGCGTTGGTTTAGTGATCGTAGCTTGAGTGACGGAAGTTCGGAATGGGTTTTATGATCGCGCGGTGGTCCAATATTGTTATGTCGACAGTCGACGTTGTGATTAGATGTGAGTCTGGAATTGGAGGGTGAAAAGATCCCAAACTCAAGGAATACCCTGGTCAGGCTAGGACAGGGCTCACCACTTTCAGCAGGTGAAGACTGCCACGACGAGTGTTTGACTTTTGACTGCCAGAAAGTTTCTCTGTCATTTTTCTCTTCGATTTCCAGGAATCCTGGGAAGGGTTACGGTCGTTACGGACATGGCACGTTACGGCTCATCGCTCACACCGAAGGGTCTGATTTTCGACATTCTCATCACAGAAGGTATTAGATTTGTGTGAAATTTGACCCCCTCCGTTTTTGTCAAGTGTCCACGTTTTGAGACAATCTGAACCCGAAACACAGGTTTTTGCGAATGTGTCTGCCTGTATGTTTGTGTGTATGTATGTATGTAGATTTTTATTTTGTTAGCAAGATAACTTTCGAAAGAATTGACAGATTGGATTGGGCTTTAGTATACTCTCAAGTGTCCTAAAATGAAGGTCAAGGTCATCAGCCAGCCATTTTGGATAAAAATTCAAAAGTGAGCGCTTTCTCAAAATTGGTGAGACCACTTTTTCCAAATTTGAAAATTCTATGTACAAATGTTCGTACTACTTAGAAAGATGATCAAGTTATTTCAATGACTTTTTTGATAAAACAAAAATTACTGGAGTTATAGCGTTTACAAAATTCCAAAAAACTAACGAAAATGACGATTTTAAGCCAAACAACGCACGATATAAAAAAAAAGTCAAGAAAAGAAAAATGTTTCTTTTTGAACACCCTACAATATTGTTTTGAGACTTTTTGTCATTTTCTTGAAAAATCGAAAATTCAAATTTTTATCGCACAAAAAAATCCTGAAAAATCAAAAATTCGATTTTGCGGTCAAAATATACAAGATATGAAAAAAGATGAGAAAGCAAAAATTGTGCACTCAAAAAAATCTACAAATTTGTTATGAATCATTTTTCGATGGGACGCGTAGTTTTTGTTTCATTTATAAAAAACTGATTTAAGAATAAAATAAATTAAATTTTTGGACAAACAACACAAACCACGAAAAAAATTAAGAGACAAAAGTTGTTCACTCAGAAATCAGCTGCACATTTTTTGATAATCATTTTTTGATAAGATGCGTAATTTTTGTTTCAATCGTGAAAAATAACATTAACAATAAAAAAAATTGTGGAAAAACGACGCAACGTACGAAAAAAGATGAATAGACAAAAGTTGTTCAACCAAAAAAGATCTACAAATTTGTTATGAATTTTTTTTATGAAAATACATTTAAAATAAAAAAGAATAACTTTCTGGAAAAACGATACACGCTACAATAACATTTTATCTAACAAAATTTTTCGCCTAAATCACATTTACAAATTTTCTTAGAACCACTTGACGCTAGGATGCATATTTTTGGTTCAAATCGTGAAAAAATAACATTGAACAGAAACGAATTAAATTTATGGAAAAACGACACAATTGCAATAAAATGCATAGTAAAAAAATTGTTTTTTTATAGGCTGCGCACTTTTTTCAATTATAAAAACAAGACAAGGAAAATACGTCTGTTATTAATATTAATGCATATTATGAATTGTAATAATATACATTTATTGAAATGATATAAAATTTGCACGGTAGCTGAGGATAAAATTAAATACAAAATAAGGAACAAATATCAAAGTATACCATTAAGCCATTTCCCTTTCGGGGTAGGCGTGACACTACCCGATTCGGGTAGTGTTTCTAGGTTGATAACTTGTAGTAAATAACTACAAGTGTGGGCTCACCACACCCACGATGTGCCAACAGCACTCAGTTTTCTCGAATGGTCACCCATCCAAGTGCTAACCGCGCCCAACGCTGCTTAACTTCAGTGATCTGACGAGAACTGGTTTTTTCAGCGTGGTATGGCTGTTGGTTAATCATAATAATCATGATAAATACAATTCGTTCTTTATTTTGCAATATGCAAATAATCATTCATAGGCCGACGTACAGAAATAAGTGTAATATGCATTTAATATAATAATGTTGAATATATAATGTAGAAAATTTCGCGTTTTTAACAAAATCGAGTGCGAAGCACGAGGTATGAGATGAGAATGTATTCGTTAAAGCCGAAGGAGCTTTAACAAAAGAGAATTCACAATCACCAAATTACAGTTGTCGATACTTTGACCTTTAATTTTAAAAGGTGTGTGCACAAATGTGGCGGAAATACAAAGACCGAGCGCGTAGCGCGAGGTAAACACAGTATCGAGCGCGAAGCGCGAGAACCAACAGTCGCACGCCCCAGGCGCGCTCGAACCTGAGGGCCGCGCGCGCGGCGCGCGATGAGAATGTGAGGGCAGATTTTTACATTCTCATTCTAATGAGAAGGTATTGGTTTTATGTAAAATTTGACATAGTCGGTTTTCATCAAATCTCCACGTTTTGAGACCCCCTGAGCTAGAAAAAACGATTTTTACCAAGGTGTCTGTCTGTCTGTAGTCTGTCTGTCTGTAGCCACGATAACCTTCGAAAAAATGATCAGATTTTATTGAGCTTTGGCACACTTTTTTATGGCCTAAAAAGAAAGAACGAGTTCGTTAACCAGCTATTTTGGATAAAAATTCAAAAAGTGAGCACATTTTGAAAATTTTTGAGACCACTTTTTTTGAAGATTCGAAAATTCTATGTACGGTTATTAGTAGTACGGAAAATGACGAACAAAATATTCTTATGACTTTTCGTGATAAAAAAAAATTACTGGAGTTATAGCATTTTCAAAATTCCAAAAAACAAACGAAAATGAACCTTTTAAACCGAAAAACGCACGATATGAAAAAAAGTCAAGAGGAGAAAAACGTTGCTTCTTGAACACCCTATCATATTTTCATAACAACTTTTTGAATTTTTCGAAAAATAAAAAATTCAAATTTTGATCGCACAAAAAAATAATGAAGAATCAAAAATACATTTTGCTGTGAAACTATGCAAGATACGAGAAAAGATCATTCTACCAAAATTGTTTACCTAAAAAAGATCTACAAATTTCTTATCATTCACTTTTTGATATGACGCGTAATTTTTGTTTTATTCGCAAAAAACAGCATTGAAAATAGAAAAATCAAATTTTTAGACGAATAAACCGAGCTACGAAAAAAATGACAGGAACAAAATTTGTTCATCCAAGGAAGAGGTACAAATTTGTTGTGAATCATGTTTCGATAGGATTCGTAGTTTTTGTTTTATTCGTGAAAATAACACTGACAGTAAAAAAATCAAATTTTTGAAAAAACAATGCAAGGTACGAAAACAGATAAATGAACAAAAATTGTGCATTCAAAAAAGATTTACCAACTTGTAATCAATTTTTGTTGTAAGAATATATTCAAAATGAAAAAATTAACTTTTTTGAAAAACGGCACAAGCTAAAATAAAATTGTAACTAATAAAATTTGTCGCCTAAATTATATCATTATTTTTCATTTGAAATCAAATACAAATTTAGTAATTTGTATATGAAGAACATATAACACGAAGCACAAATTGCGCGCTCAGTGTATTTACCAAATCGCCCGCCGTAAGTGCGTTCAAACTTTTTTGTTTCTATCATACGGTGCACAGAACCGAGCGTGGAACGCAAGGTTCAAATAATTTTCAAATCAAATATCGAGGTCGAGGCGCGAGTGTCTGGATGAGAATGTGTTCCTTAAGGTCGATAGAACCTTGAGTAAATAAATTTCCTTTTCAGTCAAAAATAAAAACAAATTTAACAATCATTTAATATGTAGAGGTTTTGATAATTTTACAATATTTGCAAACAAACTTTTTCTTTTCATCGAAGTCGAACACGAAGTTGAAAAATCTAGAGGAACCGAGCGTAAAGCGCGATGTAGATACGCCCGAGCGCGTAGCGCAAAGCGCGAGATCCAACAGTTGCGCGCCCCAGGCGAGCTCAAACTTGCGAGAGAAGCGCGCGATGAGAATGTGCCCGCGAGGCGGGCAGATTTTTTGTACTCGAATTCACAGCACATGGCCACTGGCAGTCAAGGCAGTCAATGACTGCCTTCTGGCAATCACTGGGCTAGGAGGTGAAGGATTGAATACCTTTATAGGTGAGACGAAAAGAGCTCAGAGAGCACCTATATGACGCAAGGAGGGGTGAAGAAGGTCGGGATCTGCGAATCCCAAGTAATTCAAGAATAGACAGGACGACGTTGTGAAAAGATGAAAGAGTATTTGTGCTCGCGGAAGATCTTTCCAGACGTAAATGGGTAAAAAACACTATACGGATTGTAAATTCATTGAAATAAAAGATAGTGTAATATTTTTATAAAATCAAGGCGGTCTTGTAATTTGTCTACTTCGCCTCTAATTCGATTTCCGACAGTGGAACCGTCCCGGTTGATAACAGAATGGTGAAGGCGCCGGGTAAGTTTTGAGAAAATCTAGGGATCATTGTCTTAAGTCCTATGACGCAAGGCGTGGTTGGATTCGAATTAAAGGATGGTTAAAACATTTTTTGTGATCTACGGAAAAAGAGTCAGTTCGCCGGTTGGTGAAGTGGATATACAAAGTGAATAGAAGTGAATACAAGGAAGTAAAAATGCGTATATATTCAATAAGTAAAAAATGCGAAGATGCACTTCTCGCAAAAGTTTTCGCGTCCCCGAAAATTCGGAAGTATGCCCTAATGCAAATAAAAGTCAAGATATCTTTTTCATCCTGCGGACCGACGAGAACGGAAAGACATACCAAGAAAGGACAAGGGATCGCACATGCAATCAACCCGATGCTGATTACCTGATAAAATCCCGTGGACTGGATGATGTTGTTCGAATTTAGATGAAAATAGATGGCGCACGTCGAAGTGGTATCTTTAATCATAATATGTTAATTTGTATAATTTACAAATCAAAATTTGTTTATGTGTTGAATCAATTGGGTATACCGGTGGTATATTTGCAATAGAACACGGTGGTCGGTAAGCAAAACAAAGTCTGCTTGAAACACCTAAGAAAAGTGAATGTGGCATGCTTTTTCTGGTACCTAGGAGTGCTCAAAAATCGTTGATACAGAATCTGAACAGATCCTGTTCGCGAGAAAATCACTTTGTTGTTCAGTCAAAAGTACCAATAATCGTTTTTTGAGAATATCTCCTCAAGGATGTATTTTATCACAAAAGCTGTTGTCATATGATTTTTAGAGAATTCAATTACTTTTGGAACGAGTCCGTAGCTTTACAGAATATTAATTGGTTACCGAAATAGAGCGCATAATAGTGAAGTCAATCAGTGAAAAAAATCGGTTTTTTCCGAGATACCTCCTCAGGAATGTATTTTATCCATGATATGATTATTGATTTTGGTAGAAGACTCAATTAACTTCAAAACAAGCCTTTGAACATTCGAAAATGTTCAATAGCCACCGAGATAGAGCCACTCAACTTGGACCCTTTTTGATAATTTTTCACGAAAATCGTTGAAAATCAGTTTTTCAAAAATTTCTCATGTTTTAAGGTGCTAAAAAAAAGTCGAATCAAAATATGAAAAAATTCTATTTGCATGTAAATCATAGACTCAGTTAAATGGATTATTTCTATTCAGGACATACAGCATGAAAAGATTATCTACCTCGTGTTAAAAATATTTCAAACTTGGAATGCATCCTTTTTTTCATTTATGGCATTATTTGAATTCATCATCTTATAGTTCGTTCGTCGTTTGAGAGAATCTTATTGTTGAAGAGTTGAAATAAAATTGACAAAAAAATTATATGGGGCCAGTCTATGATTTACATGCGAATAGCATTTTTTTAGATTCTGATTCGACTTCTTTGTAGCACCTTAAGACATGAGAAATTTAAAAAAAAAACTGATTTTGAACGATTTTCGTGAAAAATAATCAAAGAGGATTCGCGTTGAGACTCTCCATCTCGATGGCTATTGAACATTTTCGAATTTTCAAGGACTCATATTTAAGGTAATTGAATCCTCTACCAACACCGATAATCATATTATGGATAAAATACATTCCTGAGGAGGTATCTCGGAAAACCGATTTTTTTCACTGATTGACTTCACTAATATGCGCTCTATCTCGGTAACCAAAGAATATTTTTGAAATTTATAGGTCTCATTTTGAAGGTAATCAACTTTTCTACAAATCACATGAAAAGTACTTTAGTGATAAGATACATCCTTTAGGAGATATTCCCGAAACTCGATTTTCGGTATTTATGGCCTACTGATATGCGCTCTATCTTAGTAACCAATGAATATTTTTTAAAGCTACGAGCTCGTTCAAAAAGTAATTTAACCCTCTACAAATCATATGACAACAACTTTTGTGATAAAATGCATCCCTGAGGAGATATTCTCAAAAAGCCGATCATTGGTACTTTTGACTGAACAAAAAAGTGATTTTCTCGCGAACAGGATCCGTTCAGATTTTGTATCAACGATTTTTGAGCACTCCTAGGTACCAGAAAAAACATGCCATATTCACTTTGTTCAGGTGTTTTAAGCAGACTTTTTTTTGCTTCCCGACCACCGGGAGAAGTAGCAGAAGTTTATTTTTGAAGCGTGATATTATTTGCATTGCATAAATAAGGAATTTAGTGTGAGGTATATGTGAACAGTAACCTAGAGGCGTATTTAAATTAGTTAGAAAACGTATTTCTTTGATTTTTTTATATTTTCTTTACTAATTAAGATTTTGATATTGATTGACATATGGGCAAGTGGTATTTATTATTTTTTCATTTAAGTCATTTTAGTAATTGAAATTCGACAAATATATGTTAGAAATTGAATTGCATGTGTTGTGGAATTGCATGGATCTTGGTGCAGTTTTGATTTCTAATGCAGCGAGTGCAATTTAGCGTTGCAGTTTGTATTGGGGTGTGTGGTGAGATCACGGAATTTAAGAATACAGGATTAGTAAATCAGAAGTTGTTGATTAGCGATAGCATATGTTAACGGTGCATCTGAAGATAAACTCATTTTTAAGAAGTATATTTTTTTCAAGAGAACTTAGAATGTAATTAATGTGTGTTGATTGTTGACCAACAAATCTGCTCAGAAAGGTTTTGGCCTTGAGATGGACAGGTAGATAGAGAGTACCTCTATGCTGGGTACAAAACAAATACACTCTTTATTTTCCAAACATCGGCAAATAAAGCGTGTGGAAGAAAAAAAGGAATTGAGCTGGAAGTAATCCTTGTCAACTAAAATTTGTGAAAAGAGCTAATTTATCTAAATTTTGTCGGAAGCATTTGAAAAAAGATCAAATTTCGGTTGGGGTTTTAACTTTAATTGTGATCAGAGTATCATTATACATATATAAATCAAATAGTAGTTTGAGCGTACTTCAGGTGTAATAATCCATGACTGATAAAACGGTAAAAGAAGCTAATTATAAGCTGAAAGAGGATAAAGTAGTAGGGACAGTTCCAATAGCCAGCTATTTCGGATTGTCCATCCGATAGTACAGAAAGAAACCCTGTTGATGATACACAGGAAAGGCTGACATGCAAATTTCGTTATGGGTGAAGATTTACCCTGTTATAATAATTTTTACAGGTTTATGTTATTTTTTGATTCAACTAAGGATTCCCCTTTGGCTTTTGTGTATATACACCTCCAATTGGGAGGGGATTGGATTCTGAGCGAGAGGTCGTAATCTAAAAATCCGGGGCCTACATTGTACTAGCTTAGAGACCGGCAAATTCTAAAATTGTTTTCATGGAGTCAGGTTTTCAGTTGGTCGATCAACTAACTATCTGAGAGAAGAAATGAAAGGTCCCGAAGGGTTTATCATTGATCATTTGAACCTTGCGTTCCACGCTCGGTTCTGTGCACCGTATGATAGAAACATAAAAGTTTGAGCGCACCTACGGCGCGCGATTTGGTCGTCGCGCTTCGCGCTCCGAAATACGTTGATCGCGCACTTTGTGTTTCGTGTTATATGTTCTTCATATGCAAAGTAATAAATATGTATTTGATTTCGAATGAACAATAATGATATAATTTAGGCGACAACTTTTATTAGTTAAAATGTTATTTTAGCTTGTGCCGTTTTTCAACAAAGTTAATTTTTTTTATTTGGAATGTATTCTTATAACAAAAATTGATTACAAATTTATAAATCTTTTTTAATGCGCAATTTTTTTTCATTCATCTGCTTTCGTACCTTGCATCGTTTTTCCAAAAATTGGATTTTTTTACTGTCAATGTTATTTTCACGAAAAAAAAACAAAAACTACGCATCCTATCGAAACGTATTAATAACAAATTCGTACCTCTTTTTTGGATGAACAAATTTTGTAACTTCATTTCTTTCGTAGCTTGTGTTATTCGTCTAAAAATGTAATTTTTCTATTTTCAATGCTGTTTTTTACGAATGAAACAAAAACTACGCGTCATATAAAAAAATGAATAACAAATTTGTAGATCTTCTTTAGTTACACAATTTTGGTCGATTCATCTTTTGTCGTATCTTACATAGTTTGACAGCAAAATGGAATTTTACATTATTTTTTTGTGCGATCAAAATGTTAATTTTTGATTTTTCAAAAAAATTCGAGAAGTTGTTATGAAAATATTATAGGGTGTACAAAAAGCAACGTTTTTCTCCTCTTGACTTTTTTTCATATCGTGCGTTTTTTGGCTTAAAATGTTCATTTTAGTTTGTCGTTGTCTTTTTGAGTACTACTAATAACCATACATAGAATT
Organism: Andricus curvator; assembly: GCA_932195095.1. NCBI lineage: Eukaryota > Metazoa > Arthropoda > Insecta > Hymenoptera > Cynipidae > Andricus > Andricus curvator. The sequence goes on from CAKNYM010050882.1 coordinate 19,305, forward strand.
TTCAAATCTTGAAAAAAATGGTCATTATCATGATCGTGATTTCTTGCCAACATGGAATTTTGTCACTTTCCTATATCTTTCAAGTTATTCATTAAGTAGCAAAAGACCCAAAGAATTAAGTATTAAATCTTAGAACAAGTTTAGGGGCTGCACACGGAAAAAATTTATCCGTGAAAAAGTCACGAACTAGTAGCTAGGTCTTGGATACGAGATAAAAAAATGAAACATTACATCCTTATTTCTATGAGCAATGTATAGATAAATTTCGAAGATTTTTACGAACAGTTCGAATTTCCTACGAACAGTTCCTGAAAATTTCAGACTGCAATATAAAAAGGAAAAATTTTATTTGTGCGATTCAATTAATATTAATTTATAACTTCGCCTCTCAGAAGATTCGAAACCTCAAAGACTACTGACTCGCCAGTTTCTAAACATAAACCAGGAGTGCGTAAACACGTGCAGCCATCGAGGCCAAACAATATAGGTATTATAAAACTTCTAGCCACTCATCCGACGAGCTCGAAGCACATATACAAGCGCACACACGCACCGCGCGTTTGGGCGAGCGTGTGTGCGGGCCACGTACAGGCGAACCTACTTTCCAGTTCCCAGATTTGTCGGGCAAGCTCGTGAATGCTCTGAGAATATTTTCCCAATCACTCGTAATATTTTTGTGATTATTCACGTAAAAAAAAGTGATGAACCGTTTTAGAATTTTCACATCGAGTTCGTCAATTCTTTCTCAAAGTTCGCAGATTATTTACGAAAATGCATCAATATCCGATGAATTTTTCTCATATCCGAAACCTAGCTACTAGTTCGCGACTTTTTTACGGATACATTTTTTCCGTGCATGATAATCCAACACTGAGTTTTTTTGGTCACCTTAATATACATTCAGTATACATACAATTCTTTGGAATTCTTTTACATCACCTTCGTAATGTCAAATATAATTGTATTTTTCTATGCTGGGATGATAGCTGCATTTTCAAATAATGAATTTTGCAAATCTCTTTGTGTTATTATTGTTTCATTATTTTCTCCAAGCTTCTCTACATCTACGTAAAACGTGTGGCAAACTTTTTTACGGATGTATTTAAATTTCGAAGCGAAAGCCAGACTTTGAATGGTGGAATAAAAATAATTTCATTAGAGCTAAATTATTTTTACAATATTCATATATACTTTGGCAAGTCAATTTCAGTATATAAATGAGGTACAATGCATTTAATAAAGATATAATCGAATATTTTCCATATGATTTAACGTTCGCTTCATAAAACTAGAAAAACTAGTTCATGTTCCAAACTATAAATTATATTGATGTTATTATCCAAAAAAGAAAATAAGATAAAAAGATTTTTTGCACGATTGGAGACCGGTTCCTACATCCCCTATTTTCTCCCTATAGTACCCAATTTTCAGTCGATGTCCTAATTAAAAAAAAAATTTAATCAAATCGAGGCGTAGAAACGTTGCACTTTTGTGTTGACATAAATGTATCAAATATGTTCTATTTTATTCCTTAGGATCCTTTAGGACCCAAGCTTATTTCTTAAGTTTAAGAACACTCGTTTACTTTAATTATCCGAGAAGCATAAATTTTTTTCTTATAAAATGGATTACATACACGTTCAGTAGAATAAAATTAAAATTTTCATCCTGATAATAAAGACAAAATGGGAATGTAAGTTTCTAATTAAATGTAAAAATCACATAATTGCACTAATCAGCATAATTTGATAGTTTTAAATTTTAATATTTTCAACATGAATCATTTTGATTGTGAATTTAAAAAATAAATATATAAGATTGTTATATAAGATTGTTTGTTTAAATTGTTTCAAGCTGTACAATTTCGAAGTAAAAGATCTAATTTAACGCTTGGAAAATTTTATATTCAAATATCAACAGACGATTTTCAATTTAAATCAATCAAAATGGTACCGTTTCAGATTGAGTCTTAATGTTTTGGCAATTTGAACCTTGAAGCGGCCTGAACTTTAAATTAGAAATTGAAAGCGTTCAGAAATTAGCAATTTCAAATCAAGATTCCTAAAATTAAAACTCCTCATAGAAAGGACCCAGAATTAATGTATGTTTTTAAATAAATGCAAAAACCACAGAATTGCATTAATCATCAAATTGGACAATTTTAAATTGAAAGCTTTTGGACATGAATAATGTTGCATTTTTAATTGAATTATCAAAAGACTTTCCAATTTAAATTGCTTAAAACGGAAGCTTGAAGCGGCGAAAATTCAATAATTTTAAAATGAATGCGTTCAAAATTAAACAATTTTGAACTGAAAACGTCAAGAATTAAATAATTTTAGATTGGAATATTCGACCTTAATGAGCAAGTTTGAATTGAAGACATTCAAATTTTATTAATTTCTAATTGAGACTTAAAACTAAAATTCCAAATGGAAAGGACACAGGTTCTGTTCCGGTTTCAAAATAAATGCAAGAACCACATGTAAAAGCACCAAAATAAATATATTGCCTCGTGTCAATAATATTAATCATAATTTTTATAGTTTCGTGGATTTCAATTTTCCTCAACGTTTTTCGTCAGTCAAAAGATAAACACGTGGAGAAAGTATTACATCACAAATCAAAACAGGAACATTCATTTCAAAGATAGTAATGACATCACATGAATGATATTAGCCTTTTACCTTATATTGTAGAATTTTTAAACACGTGCCAATTTTACTCAGATGATACTGTTTCGGTACGAGGTGAATATTCACATTCTAAACCTCTCAGATAATTTATCGCAGGATATTGTGTATAAATTCATGAAATAATAATCCAAAACTGTTATTGAAAAAAATCATTTATAAAAGCAAAAAAATTACTTTGATACTCAAACCTAACCTGTCAATAATTTATTCACCTCATACAGAATGAGACTTATCATAAAAACTCGAAAAATATATTTTCGATGGAAATGAAGATAAGTAATCATCAGCCAATTTTGAAGCCAAGACTTTAAAGATTCGAAGGATCTGGTTCTAAAATAGTGTTAGCAATTTAATTCCTTAAAAAATGATAATCTGTCAGCGGAAAAATTGTCATCGACAGTTTCCGAACCCCCGCCTTCCTCGTAATTGATGATCGTATTTTTGTATTACAACCCCCCCCCCCCCACCTCGAAAAGTGACGTGGCCCAAAATTCTCTCAGAACAGGGGAAATAGGGTGATTTATAACAAAAATAGGAGAATAATAGGGGTATGAAATCTTTTATATACAATTAATATAAATATCAAATTGCATTCGATATGAAACACTTTCAATTTTTAAGATTTCAAGATTTTCTACCAAAGAGATGACTTTTTGAAATTTGACGTTTTTAGGTTTATGATTTAAAAATTTCATTCCAAAAAGTTAATTTTTTATCAAAAAGACGAATTTATGAATTAGGTTAAATTCTCAATCACAAAGATTAATTTTCAACAAAGTTGATTACTTTTATAACTCAAAAGACGACTTTTTATCAAAATAAATCAATTTTCTACAAATAGTTTAATTTTTAATTTATAAAGTATAAAGTTCCAACCAAAAATGGATAAGTAAAGTTTTCAGGTAAAAAATTAATTTTCCCCACAGGGAATATTGAGGCTTTACCAAAAATGAATTTTCAACAGAATACATCAATTTTCAACAAAGTTTTTGAATTTTGAAGAAAAAAATGCGAACTATCTACAAAAAAGTCGAATTTTCAACCCGAGAATATAATTTTTCTACAAAAAAGTTTATTTTCTACAAAATAGTTAAATTTTCTTTAAAAAGTTAAAAAATAGTTACATTTCTATAAATACAGTTTCATTTTCAACCAAATATTTGAATTTTCATCCAAAAATATAAATTTTCGACAAAAAAGTTTATTTTCAACCAAATTGTTGAATTTTCAAGCGGAAAATATAAAATTGTCTACAAAACAGTTTGATTTTCAAACCGGACAAATGAATTGTCAACTTGAATTATGAATCTTCAACTAAAAAAAAAATTAATTTTTAACGAAGTGGTTCAAATTTCAACCAGGTAGTTAAATTTTTTTACCAGTAAACAATAGCAGCAGGTTTTCCAAATAACCATTTTGGAAAATTCTTGTAAATACTTGTGAACGTTTCACTGATCGAACTCGTTGAAAAATTGACTTGCATCAGTGATTAAATTTGTAAAATTTGTGATGATCTTATTCTACCTGTATTTAAAAAATTTGTTGAATAACAAAAAAAATTTAAATGATAGAAATACATCGAATTTTTAAATCTTAAAAAAATGGTCTCAACAATTTTGAAAATGGTCTAACTTTTTGAATTTTTCTCCAAAATGGCTGGCTAAAGAACTTGACCCTCAGTTCAGCACACCAAAAGAGTATACTGAAGGCCAATCCATATCCAATCATACCCAATTTTTGGAAAAAAGGTACACTTTAAGCGGGAAAAAGTACCCTTTTTACAGCTCTAAATTTAAATCAGTTAATATTTTTGACTGAATCAAATAGTCACTCAAAATGACTGATCTTCTAGCAATAGAAGTGACTGATTAGTTTGCTGTAACAAAATAGTAAAATTATTTCTACATTAAAATTCTTCATTAAATTCCTACATTTTAATAAAGGATTGAAATTAACCATAAATGACTAATTAACACATTGAAAGTTACCGATTATATCAATCAAAAAGACTCATTTAATTAGTGAAACTTACTGAAAGTCACAATTCCATTTTTTGTTAAAAATTAATATTTTTTGGTTAAAAATTCATCTCTTATGGTAAGTTAAAAATTGAACTATTTTGTTGAAAATATTATTTATTTATTATTATTATATTAATTATAATGTAATAGTTATATATAATAACTATTACATTTTTATTTAAGAATTTATCTTTTTTATTTGATAATTCAACTACTTGATCGAAAATTGGACTGCTTTTTTAGAAATCCATTTTTTTTCTTAAAAATTCTTCATTTTAGTTGAAAATTTAACAATTTGGTTAAAAACTCATTTTTTTGGTTGAAAATGATTTTTTCTTACCTAAAAATGTAACTATCCCATTTTTGGTTAAAAATTTATATTTGTAATTAAAAAATGATCTTTTCTAACTGAAAATTATCCTTGTTGGTTGTATACTATTCCATTCTTGGTTGAAAAATTATTATTCATGGTTGGAAATTCCTCTCTTTGGTTGAACATTCTACTAATTGGTAGAAAATTTAATTATTTGGCTGAAAATTAACTTTTTTGATAAAAATTGATATTTTTGGGTTGGAAAGTCGATTGCTTTGTAGACAATTCATCTCTTTTGTTAAAAATGTTATCTTTTTTAAGGAAAATTCTTGTCATTCATGCAGGGTTTTTTTTCTTGGTAGAAAGTTGATCTTCTTGTTTAAAAAATTCATATTCTTGCTTGAAAATTGAATTCTTTTTGTAGAAAATTAAGGTTTTTGGTTAAAAATTGCACTATTTATTTGAAAATATTAATATTTAGTATAAAATTAACTTTTTGTTGAAAGTTTATATTTTTGGGTCGAATATCTAACTGTTTTGTAGAAAAACCTTTTTTTTGCTTCAAACTTCAAAAGGATGTCTTTTAACACAAATGGAATTTCCTTTTAGATTCAAGCACAGACAAAACAAAATGTAATCTTTACAGCGATTTCAGAGTAATCTTTACCTGCAACAAAAATTAACTTCACGTGTTAAGATTTACCCACCACATGGGAAATGGTTACCATGTCAACTCTATTGAATCATGTTTTGTTTCGATGCGAAAACATTCAACTTTATCTACTTGAAAATTTCCCGCAACTTTAATTCACTTCTGTTTTTTCTGTGAGGTTAAGCGGATTTTCATTTATTTAAGAAATAATCTTTTTCAAGCAAAGATTATTCGTTTGCGTCAAACTTCATCTAATCTAGCCACCATTCCAAGAATTGTCCTCTTTAATAAGACGATGGTTTGGCTTCAAGACTAATTTTTCTGTGATTGTCCATTATCGACAATTAACATATCCCTACCTCGCCGGCCATGTGACAGCGAGGTTGCTATAAAAGGCCAAGCAAAGCAACTGGAAATATTAATGTGGATTTAAATTATACATTGTAACTTTGAAGAAGATCGCGAATTCAGGATGAATTATACTATTCCAACGAGGTTGTGCCATTTTTGGACTTATGTTCTTATGGCACTTGTAATCTTCCAGCTTGCAGAATTTGCTCACAGCCAGCAAATACCTTATTATCCAACTCAACCACGCTCTATTTTATGCGGTTACGATCTTTATACCGCTCTTGATAGGGTGTGCCCAAATGGCTATGATCTAAACAAGGATCAGTCTCTATCTTCTGAGTGCTGCAGCCCAGGTTGCGCAGAACTTGAACTTTCCACCGTCTGCAAGTAAGTATCCTCCTATTTAACCCTTCTTCTAAAACTGTTTATAAGCACACACCAAATAACATGCAAAATTTGCTTACAGCCAGCAGCAGCAGCCACAACCTAACACAAATCGACCACGTTATCGTCTTTGCGGTTCCGATTATTATACCGCTCTTGATTCGCTATGCGTAAATGGCTATGAAACAACATATGCTAGTTACCAATCTTCGCAATGCTGCACACCGGGCTGCCCATTATCACTACTTGTACCTATCTGCAAGTAAGTATATTCCTATTTAAGCCTTCTTCTAAAACTGTTCATGAGTACACCCCAACATTTTTTTCTACAGTTTTGGACAAAACACGTCGAAAATTTGAATTCTTTCATAAATAAAGTCGGGACAAAAATGATATTTTTCTTTTTAAGAACGTTGAGCGACTACTTTTTCCGTCCAATTTTTGAATGCAAGCACTGATTTTAAAAGTTCTATATCTAAATTAGTAAATCATTCTACTTTTACTGAGTTAGTCTACACATTATGATGCAGAGATTTTCAAACATGTTAATTTTCTTCAATTTTATATCGGAAAATTAAAGTTAAGTGAAATTTACAAATTTTTTGTTTTTGCAGAACACAGAGGGTTGGAGTCCTCTAAGGATTAAACTTTTCGGCAAGGCAAGTTCCCGAAAGTGACATTTATACCCAGCTAACATGAATGGTGGACTTTCCACTGAAAAAAACTAAGTGTGAATCTAACGCTAATTTCAGGGTACCATTTCCCTTGAACAAAAACTAACCGTGGTAGTGTGAAAGTTACCCTGCAAGAAGGTACCATTTCCCTTGGACTTGGGTTACGAAACCACACCTACTTTCAATTGTTTTTACAGTTTTGCGGCAAAGGCAATAGACGGTAGTTTGGTACCCAAAGTCAGAGCAAAATGGCACCCTATCTTGTAATTAAGTTTAACAATATTAACCCCAGAGTTTTTACTGTGTTCTTTAAAGAAACTAATGTATGTTCCTGAACAGTATAAAGTACATCACACATGTATAACTTACGTATGGAGCTGTACTAAAAATAAAAATAATTCAAATATATGAATGTATTAGGTGTGAATATTTTTTAAGCCTAAACAAGAAACCATTACTGCGTTAATGTCTGAGTTAAATTGAAGTAGTGTAATGGTCGTGGAGTGCCCAACGGAATGCTGTAATCTTCTGAGCGCACTTTGGTTTAGTGGTCGTAGCGGGAGTGACTGAAGTGCAAACACATCGTTTAAACAATTAATTTTTAAATAATTGAAAAATTTCATTTTTCACGGAAAATTATTTTTTGAGCAAGTTATGATTTTACGTACAAAAATACGTTTTTTCTTCATTTAAACTAAAATTGTTTAAATAATTTTTTTCAATTCGTGAGATATAACATAAAAACTAATTGCACTGTTCCATTCTATGGAAAAAAATATAAAATCCATGTAATGGAAATTTTTTTCAGACAATTTCATATGTAGTATAAATAAATAATTACATAGTACTACGGCACATGATAACATTTCTGTTTGAAAATTATATTCAGTTATTTTTATTTTTTAAATTGAATTTGATTCTAGATTGAAGAAATTAATAACAAGTCACAAAAAATCAAACTTTTTGTCCTTTGTGCTCTTTTTGTGAGACGCACTGTTTATAAGTTGCAGCGTTATAAACAATTTATTTTAATAAAATGATGTATGTACCAAATTATATCAATAAATTGTTTATAAACAAAATTTTAAACTTTGGCAAAAACTTACTTGCGTTTACACTCTTAAAATATGAAAGAAATATTGAGATAGATCCGAAAATACTTTTTATAGATTATAGATCAGAATAATGAATTTTGTTAAATAAATAAGGAAATTATTTACACAATTGATGTGTATCTTTTTGAAAAAAAAATAACCGAGATATTCGATTCGTAATATCTCAGGGACCTCTCAGTGTTTCAGGAAGTATTAGTGGTGACTCGATTAACTTCTAAACAACTTTTTATTATTTATTAAAATTATAAATGTGAAGATGGCTATTATGTAAATGTTTTTGTAATGAGAAACAAACACATTTTATTCTATAATGAGACACATTCTTATATTTTATTTCAATATTTTTATAAATATTTTATATACAGAAATACGACCTTGAAAATAAAATCTGCTCACATCCAGTTTTTTGCAATGTAATAATAGCCATCTTCTAATTTATTTTGATCAGAAATAAGTGTATTATAAGTAATATCGCGAAGATTGAGAAAGACGTATAGGAATACTTAATACCACTGCAAATTTTGAAGCCTGTAAATGTTCATTTGAAAAACAATCGTGCAGCGTTGTTAAAGGAATTTGATATCTAGCAGAATAAGGTAGCAAGTGAATAAAATTTTTCACCTCATCTAAATCTTGGAGATTTAAATCCTTTATGCGACCAGTTGTAAAAATAAACGATCGATTTTAAATTTCAAATACAGGCATACCTTCTTTATCAGAAATAATCATTTAAAATCATTCTTAATATCTTTATGCGTTTTACAATTACTTTTTGTTGTAAACAATTTATTTGCACATTCAATCATTTTAAATAAGCAAGCCAATGGTAACCAATCTGGTTGCCGACTTGAGGAATGCGCAGTGAAAAAAAATCCGAGTTTTGGGAGCACTGAATCTTCATCCAGTGTCTACTACACTCACACCAATGTGAATTTGTCACTGAGCGCGCCTCTACAAATTCTCGCTGACAGTCATGGGGTGTTTCCCTGACTCGTATTCGAGTTCTTTGTTTTTGAATCACGCTCTTATCCAATTCAAGTCTTTGAAAATATGAAGAGTTTCCTTATAGCCATTTCATGACTGTATACATTTTTTTTGTAAACTGTCTAATAAGAATTCCAAGACTGTTGTTCCTTGACTGTGCTTGAAAACTTCCATAACTTTTCTTTATTTTTGCATGAAAATTCATGACCGCTTTATAGAAAGTATACGAGACTTTATAAAAGCAGTGGTCTGATGTTGTTACGTCGACTGTCGACGTTGTGATTAGATGTGAGTCTGGAAATGGAGGGTGAAAAGATCCCGACCTCAAGGCATACCCTGGTCAGGCTAGGACAGGGCTCACCACTTTCAGCAGGTGTTGACTGCCACGACAAGTGTTTGACTGCCAGAAAGTTTCTCTGTCATTTTTTTCTTCGATTTCCAGGAATTCTGGGAAGGGTTACGGTCGTTACGGACATAACACATTACGACTTATCGCTTACACCGAAGTGTCTGATTTTTTTGTACTCGGATTCACAACACATGGCCACTGGCATTCCAGGCAGTCAATGACTGCCTCCTGGCGATCCCTGAGCTAGGAGGTGAAGGATTGAATACCTTTATAGGTGAGACGAAGAGAGCTCAGAGAGCACCTATATGACACGAGGAGGGGTGAAGAAGGTCGGGATCTGCGAATACCAAGTGATTCAAGAATAGACAGGACGATGTTGTGAAAAGATGCAAGAGTGTTTGTGCTCGCGAAAGATTTTTCCAGGCGTAAATGAGTAAAAATGACTGTATAGATTGAAAATTCATTGAAATAAAAGATAGTGTAATATTTTTGTAAACTCAAAGCGTTCTTGTAATTTGTCCACCCCGCCTCTAATTCGATTAGAGGTTGATAACAAAATGGTGAAGGCGCCGGGTAAGTTTTGAAAAAATCTAGGGACCATTGTCTTAAGTCATATGACGTAAGGCGTGGTTGGATTCAAATTAAAGGATGGTTAAAACATTTGTTGTGATCTACGGAAAAAGAGTTACTTCGCCGTTTAGTGAAGTGGATATACAAAGTGAAGTGAATAGAAGTCAATACCAGGAAGTGCTATACAAAATTAACTTTATTAAAAAAAATGCTATGATGCATTTTACGCAAATGTTTTCGCGTTCCCGAAAATTCGGAAGTATGCCCTAATGCAAATAAAAGTCAAGCTATCCTTTTCATCCTACGGACCGACGAGAACGGAAAGACACATCAGGAAAGGACAAGGGATCGCACATTCAATCAACCCGATGATGAGTACCTGATAAAATCCCGTGAACTGGATGATGTTGTTCGAATTGGAATGAAAATAGATGGCGCACGTCGAAGTCCATTTGGAGAAAGGCAGAATAAAAAAAGCTAAGTATTATAAGGTTTTTCGATTGTGGTATCTTTAATGATAATATGTTAATTTGGATAATTTAAAATACAAAATTTGTTTATGTTTTGAATAAATTGGGGATACCGGTGGTACCTGGGAGTGCTCAAAAATCGTTGAGACAAAATCTGAACAGATCCTGTCCGCGAAAAAATCACTTTTTTGTTAAGTCAAAAGCACCAATAATCGATTTTTTGAGAATATCTCCTCAGGGATGTATTTTATCACAAAACTTGTTGTCATATGATTTGTAGTAAATTAAATTACCTTTTGAACGAGCCCGTAGCTTTAAAAAATATTAATTGGTTACCGAGATAGAGCGCATATCAGTAGGCCATAAATGCCGAAAATCGATTTTCGGGAATTTCTCCTAAAGGATGTATCTTATTACTGAAGTACTTCACATATGATTTGTAGAACATTTGATTACCTTCAAAATTATCCCTGAAACTTGAAAAAATATTTATTGGTTACCGAGATAGAGCGCATAATAATGAAGTCAATCAGTGAAATAAATCGGGTTTCCCGAGATGCCTCCTCAGGAATGTATTTTATCCATAATATGATTATTGATGTTGGTAGAAAACTCTGTTACCTTCAAAATGAGCTCTTGGACATTCGAAAATGTTCAATAGCCACCGAGATAGAGCGACTCAACTTGGACCCTTTTTGATAATTTTTCACGAAAATCGTTGAATATCAGTTATTCAAAAATTTCTCATGTTTTAAGGTGCTAAAAAAAAGTCGAATCAAAATATGAAAAAGTTCTATTCGCATGTAAATTGTAAATCATAGACTTAGTTAAGTGGATTATTTCTATTCAAGGCATACAGTATGAAAATATTATCTACCTCGTGTTAAAAATACACAGTGCGGCAAATAAGTATCAGTACTCTTCCTACAAATCGTAATCAAAACAAGATATCTGGATTTTTTTGAATTTATTATTCAAGGTACTCGCCCTTCGCTTCAATACACTTGTTACAGCGATTCAATAGTGATTCGAATGCATGCGCAAGCTCATTTTGTGGAATAGTCTCCAACGCCCTTGTCAAAACCGTTTTGATGGTCTCTACGTCTTCAAAAAAACATCCTTTTAATTTTAATTTCATCTTTGGAAACAAGGAAAAGTCATACGGTGCCGTAACAATTGATTTCAAGAAGTTTGGATAATTTTTTGCGGCTGCAGCGATCTCCCTGGAATGATTGACATGAAGTGATTTCTGCTCGTCCAATAACGTGTGTGGAACAAACTTTGCACAGACCTTTGTTTTGCCCAAATCCTCGTGAAGAATGATTCGAATTGTTTCTTTACTGATATTCAAAGCTTCTTCCATCATTTTTAGAAAAACATTGCGGTCATTTGCTACGAGCTCCCGAACTTTTTCAATCATTTGGGATGTGCGAACTGAAATTGGTCTTCCTTCACGTTTATCATCCTCTAGCGACACTCGACCATCCAAAAAACGTTTATGCCACAGAAAAACATTTGTTCTACTTAAACAATCACCGACGTACACTTGTTGCATCAACCGAAACGTTTCTGCTGCAGATACACCAAGTTTTGCGTTGAATTTAATAACCGCTCTTTGCTCCATGTCAAAATATCTACATCGAATCAAAAGTTGTTTCACGAGAACTGTCATAACACTGTTCTTTGTGATCCGATTGCTCCAAACATTGATGGCTATGGTCAAGTAGATTTAAGCTACAAAATGCAACCACCCACTTCCAATAGCGTTGCTGGTTGCTGAGAAATAACTTGAGTACTGATACTTATTTGCCGCACTGTATTTGAAACTTGGAATGCATACTTTTTTTCATTTATCACATTATTTGAAGTCATCATCTTATAGTTCATTCGTCGTTTTAAAGAATATTATTGTTCAAGAGTTGAAATAAAATTGAAAAAAATACATGGGGCCAGTCTATGATTTACATGCGAATAGAATTTTTTCAGATTTTCATTCTACTTTTTTTCCGCACCTTAGGACATGAGAAATCTTGGAAAAACTGATTTTCAAAAAGTAATTTAATTCTCTACCAATCATATGACAACTTTTGTGATAAAATAAATCCCTAAAGAGATATTCTCAAAAAACCGATGTTTCAGTGTGAGGTATAGGTGAACAGTAGTCTAGAGGCGTATTTAAATTAGTAGAAAACGTATTTCTTTGATTTCTCAATATTTCCTGTTCTAATTAAGATTTTGATATTGATTGACATATGGGCAAGTGGCAATTATTATTTTTTCATTTAAGTCATTTCAGTAATTAAAATTCAACAAAATATGTTAGAGGGTTGAATTGCATGTGTTGTGGAATTGCATGGATGTTGGTGCAGTTTTTCTTTGTAATGCAGCAATTGCAATTTAGCGTTGCAGTTTGTATTGGGGAGTATGGTGAGATCACGGAATTTAACAATACAGGATTAGTAAATCAGAAGTTGTTGATTAGCGATAGCATATGTTAACGGTGCATTTAAAGATAAACTTATTTGTAAGTAGTATATTTTTTTGAAGAGACCTTAGAATGTAATTAATGTGTGTTGATTGTTGACCAAGAAAATTTGCTCAGAAAGGGTTGGCCTTGAGATGGACGGGTAGACAGAGAGTAGCTCTGTGCTGGGCACAAAACAAATAAACTCTTTGTTTTACAAACATCGGCGAATAAAGCGTGTGGAAGGAAAACAGAAGTTGAGCTGAAAGTAATCCTTGTCAACTAAAATTTGTGAAAAGAGCTAATTTGTCAAAATTTTGTCGGAAGCATTTGAAAAAAGATCAAATTTCGGTTGGGGTTTTAACTTTAATTCTGATCAGAGTATCATTATATATAAAATTAATAGTAGGTTGAGTGTACTTAAGGTGTAATAATCCATTACTGATAAAACGGTAAGAGAAGCTAATTACAAGCTGGAAGAGGATAAAGTAGTAGGGACAGTTCTAATAGCCAGCCATTTCGGATTGTCCGTCTGGTAGTGCAGAAAGAAGCCCTGTTGATGATACACAGGAAAGGCTGACATGCAAATTTTGTTATGGGTGAAGATTTACCCTGTTATGATAATTTGTACAGGTCGGTGTGTAGAGATTTTAGTCAAGCAGTGCAGAAATTGTATGTGTAAAATAAGAATGTAACAACACGCATAAGGCATATGGACATGCGAGAACAGGTTTATTTATATTAATTTACGCTAGGTTTGAAGGTGTCAATTTTATCTACAATAAAATGATTCAGGAATGTAAAAGTCTTTGTTTCCTTATATTGATATAAATTTTGGTATCAATTATATACCGTTGCAGCAAGATGGTGCCTTCACATTTACTATGATGTTGGGTAGAGATTATTTACGGCAGAGGTCTACTTGGCAAAATCAGACCACTAAATTTATAGAAAAGCAGTAAAGGGTCTCACAACTGTGACTAAAAAGGAGAATAATTAACGGTGGTTGACCAAAAGTTGATTACTGAATTGCTTGCTTTATTAATTTAATTAATTAATTTAATTACTTGCTCATCGCACCTTATGATAGAAAGGAGTATATATGATTATATGGTATCTAATAATAAATATGCCAGGGCGGAAAATTCATCGTGTTGGTGCCTCCGTGCTGGGCTCTCCGATCTGGGGTTGGCGTCTGGGCTCTCCGGTCTCGTTTTTTGTTGGCACCTGACCCCGCTACGCAAACATGACGTTTCATGCCGGCACAAGCCGACATGAGGCTTATAGAAATTGTAAAGTTGTTGAAAATATTGTTAAGAATGTAGCCTCACTAAAATATCTATATGAGCTGTTATCGTAGAATATTATGTACTTAGAAAGACGAGGGGAGTGCCGGATGAATTTTCAGATCGTTCATACTTCTTAAGCCAGTGAGCTATCTAGGAAAACATAGAAAATTTCGGTTTGTTCTCCATTAATTAACTGGATTAACCCAGAAACGTTAATTTCGCACGATAGAAGCGTTTCCACATTCTTTAAAATTGGAGTCTTGCTGAAGTTGACAGAGTTGCGATTTCCAATGAAGTGTGTTTAATAAGAATATTAAATTTGGCGACTCAAATGAAGATCATTTCATACAATCTTGGAACAGACCCGTAGCCTTGCGTAAGCAATTAAGAATTAGTAGGGTGGATGAGAGTCGAGGATGGAATAAGTGCACCGCGTATGATATATTTCCACAGTGAACAAGAAAATTGCTGGATTCGAGTATTTCTTATATTGCTGATCGTGATAGTTATCATCTTTCAACAAGATACTAATAATTAAAAAAAGGACTTGCATGTTGGTGGCGGAAGTGAGAACGTGTTTAGTGACAGGTGGAGAGAGAATTTTACGGAATTTGTGTGGAAGGTGTGAGTGGAGTGTGAGGGTGGAAGCCGAGGAGGTGAGTAGGGTTGTGTGGGGTGAATTGGGGAGATAAAAAGTGAGTTTCAGCGTGGGTGGGAGGTGGTATCTAGCTGGATAGGGAAAGTGAGGTTAGGTTGGCAAGTAATCGGGGGAGTCCGTGGTCAGGAGTCCTGGGCTTTCGAGGGTTCAAGGGTGGTTCTCGAAAAGTTAGGGGATGCTAAGGGAGAGGAAGGGGTCTCTGCAGGGACTGAGGAATTGAAAAAAAAGGGGGAAAAAAAGGAAAATTTGGCGGCGAAAGACGCCAACATTTTGCAGAGACATCTGTCGGTTGCGGCAGGTACTGCATGGATAGATCCCATTTACCGGCGGTAGAGCGGGAGGTGGGCAGCGAGAGTACTGGCAGTGCTGGTAGTGAACCCGACGGGGAGGGAATTTTCCACAAGTCACGACGGCCAACAACGCGTCGCCCGGTGTCGAGCGGTGCGTCGGGGAGAGGGAGAAATCGGGACGGTGGCAACGAAGGAAGCGAGAAGGTAAGGGAGAGAGCGTCAAGCGCAAGTGACGGGGAGGATCTCTTGAAAAGGAAGAGAGACAGCCAAGAGAGTCCGGAGAAAAGCGAGGTCGAGAGCCCGTTTAAAAAAAGCGGGATAACACCGAGGTCACCCCCCAAAAAAATGGAGGGGATGTTGGAAAAGGAGGCTCTCGGGATGTTGATAGGCGAGATCAGGGGGCTGAGGGAGGGCGTAAGGGGGACCAAGGAGCAGATGGAAGGTATGAGGGAAGACCTGCGAATCAGAGATGAGAAATGGGAAAAGGAGGTGAAAGAGCTGAGAGAGCTGAGAGAGAGAGAGTAGATGGGTTAGAGAGGGAAAGAAAAGAAAAAGAAGTTAAAATAAAACAGATGGAAGAGGAGATTAGGGCGTGGAAAGAAAGGACGGAAAAAAGGCTTGAGAAGGTGGAGGGCAGGACGGAAATGGAAATAGGAGTCGGGGGTAGCGGGGGCGAGATTAAAGGTATTTGGGAGAGGGTAGGGAATATGATAGAAGAGAAAGTGGGAGAGCGTAGGAATGAAAAGGAGGAGAGGGCGGATAGGGAAAGGATAAGGGCAATGGAGTTGAGAATGGAGAGAAAGGAGAAGGCAGACAGGAGAAATAATATTGTGATAAGAGGGTTGAAGATGAAGAGCGGGGAAGAAAGGGAGGGCGTGGAAGCGCTGCTACAGAGCATAGGGTGGAATAAAGGCAGGGTAGGGAAAGTTAAGTTGGAGGGGAGAAAGGAGAAAGAAGTGGCGGTTGTGGAGTTGGAGAGCTGGGAAGAAAAATTGGGGGTAATGAGAAATAAAAATAGGATAAAGGATAAGGAAGTTTTCATCGATCACGATTTGACGAGAAAGGAAAGGGATGTACAGAGAATGCTGTACGACAGGGCTAGGAGGGAGAGGAGTGAAGGGAGATCGGCGAATGTAGGATATCGGAAAATAAAAATAGACGAGAAAATGTGGGTGTGGGACGAGGAGAAAGAGGTGTTGAAGGAAGTGCAGGGGAATTTGTTTCGTAGGAAGTAGGGGGGCGGGGGTAATGCAGGGTAGAGGAGTTGTGAAGGTGCTTTACTGGAACGTAGCAGGGGTAAAGAAGAAGGATGAGGAGTTCTGGAGGTATATCCAGGAATTTGATGTGGTAGGACTGGTAGAGACGTGGGTGGAAAGAAAGGAATGGGATAGAATAGAGCCAAAGCTGCCAAGGGGGTATAGGTGGAGACTCCAGGAGGCGGTCAGAGTGAAGAAGAAAGGAAGGGCTAGTGGGGGAATTATAACGGGGATTAGAGATGGATTAGAGGAAGAAGCTCACGGAGAGGTAGAGGGGGAGGGAGTGCAAATGAGGAGAGTAAAGATAGGAGGGGTAATGTGTAAGTTTGTGACAGTGTACAATAAGGATGGGATGGAAAGAATTAAAGAAAGGGTGAAAGACCTGTTAGGTGAAAGAGAAGAGGGTATGGTTGTACTGGGTGGGGACTTCAACGCGAGGATGGGGAGGGAAGGGGGCCTTTACAGGGAAGGGGAGAGCTTCGAAAGGAACTCAAAGGATAGGTTAATAAATAAGGAGGGGGAGATTCTAAGGGACTGGATGGAGGATAGAGGCTGGGCGGTGGCAAATGGTATGGCAACTGGGGACGAAGAGGGAGAATACACATACGTAGGTAAGGTGAGGGTATCGGTAATAGATTATGTAGTTATGAATATGCAAGGGTGGGAGGAGATGGAGAGATTCGCAGTAGAAGGGAGGGTAGAATCAGACCATCAGCCATTGGGGTTGTGGATAAGGGGTGAGAACGGCGGAAGGCAAGGTGGGGAAGAAGTGTCGACGGGGGAGAGGGTTAGCTGGACGAGGGAGGCGATAGAGAAATATAAGGAGCAGTTTGGGAAGGTACGCTTCGAAGGGGAGACGGTGGAAGAGATATGGGAGGATTTAAAAGAGAAAGTGAAAGGGTGCGTGCAAAAGAAGGTATTCAAAAAGAAGAAGAAAGGAATGGTGAAGCCGTGGTGGGATAGGGAATGTAAAAAGATTAAAAGGAAGGTGAAGAGGAAGTATAAGAAGTGGAAAGAGGGTACTGCGAAAAGGGAGGAGTACGTAGAAATGAGGAAGGGGTTTAGATTGATGTGTAAGAAGAAAGAACAGGAAAAGGAGAAAGAGATGGAGGAGGAGTTAGGAAATGTTAAGACAGAAGGGGACGTCTGGAAGATAATAAATAGGTTTAGGAAGCGTAGAGTAGG
>CAKNYM010050882.1:42025-89289 GCA_932195095.1 Andricus curvator
ATGATTTTGGAAGGAGAATGAAATTGTTTGACTCACTAGTGATGAGTGTGCTATTGTATGGAGTAGAGGTGTGGGGGTGGAAGGAAAGCGAAGAGGTAAATAGGATACAGGAGAGGTATGTAAAGTGGACACTGGGGTTGGCAAGGAACACGCCTAATTATATTGTCAGGAGGGAGACGGGGAGAACGAGTGTAGGGATTCTAGCGGGGAGTCGAGCGTGTAAATATGAGGAGAAATTTTTGGAAGAGGGGGGAAGTAAGCTGGTTAGGGAGTGTTGGTGGGAGAAGGAGAACAGGAGAGGGGGTGGGAAGATGGAGGTTGAAAGAGAAAGGTATTTTAGAACGAATGGACTGCATATTGATGAATTGAGAAGGATGCATGAGGAAGGAAGGAAGGTATATGAGTTGGTTAAGAAAAACAGCATGGAGAGAGAGAAGACAGCAGGGGAAGAGAGAATAAGAGAGACAAGGTTTAATGGGAACTACGTGTGGATTATGCCAAGGGCGAGAGCGCAATATTTGTGTGAGAAGGGAGAGAAAGGAAGTCAGGAGCTTATAGCGAGGATGAGATGTGGGTGCATGGAGGGTTTCAATAGGTTCTGGCTCGATAGGGAAAAGAGGATGTGTGAACTATGTGGGAAGGGGGAGGCAAGAGTGGAGCACTGGTTGGAGGAGTGCGTGGAGGTGGAAAGGAGTGGGATAAGCATGGGGGTATTGATGCATGAAAGGGGGGACAAAAGGGCAGTAGCATGGGTGAAGGGAGTATTGGGTAAGATGGAGAAGAAGAGAAGGAAGGAGGAAGAGGAATGGAGAAGGAAAGATTGTAAATAGAGGAGGAAGTAAATATAAGTAATTGTAAATAGTGTAAATAGTAGATAAGTATTAGGTATTAGTCGCGGAGGCAGAGTTTGGTAATGCGAGGCAAGCAAGAAAGTAGGGACATGCGAGCGAGGCGAGGCGAAGCGAGGAAGGCAATGCGATAAGAGCGAGCGGCGTTAGATATAAGGTGTGGAAGGATGTTAGTTTTAAGGCTTAGTTGTAAGAAAATTCTGTAAAAAAAATGGAAGTGTAAGCAAGTCAATTTTTTAAGGCCAGCAGGCTAAAAAATAAACGTTTATCAAAATTACTAATAATTAAAACGATGAATTATTGCAAGAAGTGAGAGTTCCTAACCACGCAGAAGGACTCAAAGAGTTGAAGGTGGTTGGGAACAGGGAGATCAGGGATTACCGAGATTCAACCTCACGGAAGATTCGTTATAGGAAAAATTGAGAAGTTGAAGGAGACACGGTATCTATCTCTTGTTAAGGAAGTAGCCATCTAAGAGCGGCGAACTACATAATCGTAGTTACAGAAAAGGTAGTATACAACGTAGAAATTAGATAGGTACGAGCACTCACTGTTGCTGGTAGATAATAATGGCGATATGTAAGATTTCTACATAAACCCTGCTGTTAGAAAATTGAAAAGCTCGATATTTCATTGACCTTTCAGGACATCTCAGACTTGGGTTGTTGTTGAAGTAGATTTAGCGGTCTTGGTAGGTGTCAAGATGGATTTAGAGATAAATAAGAACTGGTGTTACCTTATATTTTAGCAGAAAGATAAGTGCAGTTATCTAACAATTAGGTGAAGGAGAGAACAAAGTTGAGAGAGAAAAGAGGCATCTTATTCGACAGATACACAAAAGAACCCCATTAGTGGAAAATTGGGTTTTGCGAGTTTTTGGCGCTATTAAATTTTTGAGGTTCCTTTTAGTAAATATGATGTCTTATACATAAAATATTACTTTTTACTGATGAGTGGATGTTCATATAAATTTTTTACAATTTATCACTATTTATATCTATTTTCTCTTAGAATAGAGTTAGAAAGTCGCGGTTTTTTCTGAATTTTTAAATGTGGTGATCGTGCCGTTGGCGACGATAGTGTAATGGTTGTGGGGTGTATAGCGGAATGTTGTTTTCAACCCGATTCGTCTAATAGTGACGATTCTGAATAAAATATACAAAAACGTCCTTTTTTCTAACGGGAAATACGTGTTAAACTTCATGGGGCTTGTGAAACCTCTAAATATAATTTTTTGAAAACGCATTTTTTTTATCGTAAATGTAGTAAAAAATTGTCCACGTGGTATATGAACGGCCCCCAGGGTATTTCGGAAAATTCGCAAACTTTGTTCAAATTTATCTTGTACGTATTTTATTGACGGCCCCTTAGTACCGACGAAAAGTGGCGCGAAAAAAAAGCGAGACACCCTCATGAATCACAGGCGGAAATTAAGAGATGCTCATAAAGTTTTTTTTAACTTGTTCACGCTACGGTCTCCGTTACGTAGTCTTTTATTGCTTCGGTTATATTGCCGATTTATATCACTCGGAGGCAAAACAGAACGTCAAATGTATGTTGAGTACGTACGCTGTGTATACACTTTATTCGTAATATTACGACTCGGAGATTAACTTTTGCTACCGTGTTCGCACTTTGCTTTCACTATCTTCATTCGCCTTTGTTTGTACACATACACAACGAAAAGAAAAGTTGACAAATGTGACAATAGTGACTTTATGTACTTGCAGTAAAAATACATATTTTTACGAGAAAAAATAAAATAAATGAAATGAATAAAATAAATTTTAAAAATAAATTAAAAATTCAAACACCTGGTTCAAAGTGGAACTTCTTTATTAAGAATTCATTTCTTTTGGTTGATAATTCATCTGTTTGGTTAACAATTTAACTATATAATTTTTAGAAAATGAATCTTTTCGGTTAAAATTGATCATTTTTGGTTAAAAATGCAACTGTTTGGTTGAAAATTAACCTGGTTTGGTTCAGGATTCAACTGTCTTGTTAAAATTCTACTTTTTTCGTTGAATTCAACTGTTTTTGTTATTTTATTGGTTAAAAATTCAACTACCTGGTTGAAATTTGAGCTACTTTGTTAAAAATTAATTTTGTTGGTAGAAGATTCATCATTTAAGTTGAAAATTCATACGTTCGGGTTGAAAATTAAACTGTTTTGTAGAAAATGTCATCTTTTTCTTTAGAAAGTTCGACAATTTGGTTGAATATGAACTTTTTTGTTGAAAATTCATATTTTCGGTTAAAAATTCAAATATTTTGTTAAAAATAAAACTATTTTTATAAAAATTCCACTATTTGGAAAAAATTTTTACTACTTTGCAGAAATTTAATTTTTTTGATAAAAAATTATATTTTCGGGATAAAAATTCAACTGTTTTATAGATAATTCACCTTTTTCTCTTCAAAATTCAACAACTTTCCTGGTGGAAAAATCCATCTTCTAGGTTGAAAAATTGAACTTTTTAGTTATAAATGAACTTTTTTTGTTAAAATTCAACTTTCAGGGTTAAAAGTTCAACTTCTCTGGCTGAAAATTCTATTGCTTTGTAAATAATTATCTTTTTTCTCTTCAGGATTACAAAACTTTGATGAAAATTGATGTATTTTATTGAAAATTAATCTTTTTTTTCATCTTCTCTGTGGAAAAGTCTCTCTTTTCAAATGAAAATCTAACTATTTTGTTGGAAAATAATATTTTTTTATTAAAATTCAACTACTTGGTTAACTTTTTTTAAATATTCACCTCATTGCTTGAAAATTTAACTTTTTTGTTGAAAATTCTTCTTTTTTTTTGGTTAAAAATTAATTTGTTTAATTATGATGTTACAATTTTTTCAGTCTACTGGTCGTTTCAATATTTTTATAAAATATTGATACTTAAATTGTGAAAAAAATTCTCTCTAGCTCCGGTGGGATTCGAACACCACAATTTAAGTATCAATATTTTTTTAAATATTGAAACGACAAGTAGACTGAAAAAATTTTAACATCATAATTATTACGTATTACCCTAGTCAGAAACTTTAACATCAAAATTTAATTAATTTTTTTATCTGAAAATATAACTATTTGATTTTTGGTTGGAAATTTATACTTTATAAGTTGAAAATTCAACTATTTTCTCAAAAATTTAAGTATTTTAATGAAAATTCGTCTTCTGGCTTCAAAAATTAATCTTGTTTGTTGAAAATTCATATTTATGGTTGAGAATTCAACTATTTACTTAAAAATTCGTTTTTGTTTTCGGTTCATTCAGCAGGTTCAAAATTCGTCTTTTGGTAGAAGTCATCTTTCTTGGTTGAAAATTCGTCTTTTTGGTTGAGAATTGAACTATTTTGTTAAAAAATTATTTTTTTTTTCAATTAATTCAATTGGTTGAAAATTCGTCTTTTGGTAGAAAAGTCATCTTTAAACTGCCTCCTAAAAAATTCGTCTTTTGTTAGAAAATCAATCTATAAACAGTCTTCTAAAAAGTTTGTCTCTTTGATTTGAAAAGGTACTGTTTTTGGTTCAATTTTAATCTTTTTCGTTGAAAGATTCAACCATTTAATTGAAAATTCTTCTTTTCAGGTTGAAAATTCAACTACTTGATAAAGTCGTATTTTTTGGTCGAAAATTCAATTATTTTGTTAAAAAATCGCATTTTTAAATAGAAAATTCGTCTTTTAGGGTATAAAAAGTAATCTTTCTTGGTTGAAAATAGCTTTTTGTGAATATAAATATGAATATAATATATAAATAGCCTTTTTTGTTAAAAAATTGAACTGTCTTTGAATAAATTCGTATTTTTGGTTTAAAAATTTCACTATTTGGTTAAAAGTTCAACTATTTTGTGGAAAATTTGTCTTTTTGGTGAAAAAATTAACTTTTTGGAAGAAAATTCAAAAAATATAAACTCAAAAAAGTCAAATTTAGGTTAGAAACTTAAAAACTAAAAAAAAATTTGGCAGAAAATCTTGAAATCTTCAAAGTGTTGCATATTACATGCAATTTGATATTTATATTAAATGTATTTAAAAGATTTTATTTTCCTATTATTCTCCGATTTTTATTAAAAATCAATTTATTTTTCCTGTTTTCACAGAATTTTAGGCTACGTTACTTTTCGGAGGGGGTGGGGGATGTAATACAAAAATAAGGTCGTCAATGAGGGGGGAGGCGGTGCGTAGCAATATTAATTACGAGTTTCATAATCATCCTTTTTACCACTTACTTGCTATTTTTGAAATGAAAAATTGACCAATAACTTTTTGACATGTTGATGAAAAATTTTGTCCGCTGACAGATTATCATTTTCTAAGGAATTAAATTGCTTGTACTATTTTTTAACCAGTTCCTTAGATTCGTCAAACTCTTGGCTTCAAAACTGGCCGTTGATTAATTACCTTCAATTTCATCAAAAATATATTTTTCGTGTTTTTATGATAAGTTTCAATCGGTATGAGGTGAATAAATTGTTGACAGGTTAGGATTGGCTATCGAAGTAATTTTTTTTTGCTTTTATAAATTAAACTTTTTGTAACAACAGTTTATTGTTTCATGAATTTACACACATCGCTGTTCGCCAAATTATCTGAGATCTGAGAATTATCTGAATGTTCCAGTTTCAATTTGTAATGTAATATTTTCCCCACGTGTTCATCATTTATCAATGAGAAACCAATCGCGTGCTTCTGCGCGCATATTTTCGTCCTTTCAAATATTTTCTAATTATCTTTGACATTTTTTTGCAGTTCGAACCAATTCGAATTAATCCGAAACAATCCAAAGCAAGTTTTCAATTGCTTTCACCCCTTCTCAATCCGTATTTCAACCCCAAATTAAATCCCAACCTCAATCCATGTTTCAAACCCAAATTCAATCCGAATGAATCCGAGGCTTATCCATCCTTCTCTATTAATGCATTAGCACCAACTTTAATCTGAACCCATACCGAACCCATTTTTCAGTCCATGCCTCCAATCCTTTTTAATCCGTGAGAATTCTTGAATTCAACCAGAATGAATCCGACTGAATCCGACACCAGTCCGAATGAATAAGTGTGGACCCGAAACCAATCCGAATGAATCACACACCAATCGGAAACAAACTTTTACTTCTTCTCAATCTGATGCCCAATCCGAATGAATCCAAGAATCATCCCAAGCAATTTTTAAACTTTTCAATGCTCTAAGTCTGTGCGCTCATTCCGACTTAATCGGAAACCAATCTTAATCCAACTTTCAGCCCTTTTCAATCAGTGTGTCCACATAAACTTGAATCCTGGCACAACTTTTAATCCTTTTCAATCCGTGCGCCCAATCTGATGAATCCGAGGCTCATCCAAAAAGTATTTTCAATCCTTCTGAATTCTTGCACGAACATTATCTTCAATCCGATTCAATTCGAATCAATCCAAACTCGCTATGGAATTATTTTCAATTCGAATGAATATATCCCCTTTTATAAAATCCACGAAGGAATAGTAAGGAGTAGTATCCCTGTAAGTGGGGAGTGGGACGAGCGACGTCCAAGAATTCGTTAAGGTTGCCACGAATGACACCTTAAAAGCCAGATCGTGCACATGCGCACTGGCGGTTGCCATGTCAACGATGTTAACGCGCGTTGGAAGTTTCGAACTTGTGTTTTGAACATTTCTGTGCGCTGCCAGTTTAGTATAACACGTGACTGCGAAAACAGCTCTGCGCATGTGCAGGATCTGGCTTTTAAGTTGTCATTCGTGGCAAGCATTAACGAATTCTTGGAAGTCGCTCGTCCAACCTCTGCTCACCAAACACATAGGGTGATACCACTCCTTACTATTCCTTCGTGATAAAATCTTAAAAATTTTGACAGTTTTCAAGTATCTTTCAACGTTTTCCGGAAATCTGAAAATGTATGAAAATTCGTCAATATTAATAGGAATTGTTATTTATTAATAATTTTTTAAGTTTTGAAGTATGTCTCACCACTATCGAGATAATTCAAAATTTTGATTTTTTCCTTTTGCAAATCTTTTTATTGGCTTAGTTCGTGGTGGCCACTGGCCGAGAACCACCCCTTATATAAAGCCCTGCAAATTTTGTCAGTTTCCTTTTCTCACCAATTTCGAAATCATTCAACATTATTTAAACTCATTTTTAAAATACTTTTACTGGCTTTATTCATGGTGGCCGAGGACTATCCTGGTTTTGAATACCTTGAAAATTGAATCATTTTTCACGCATCTCTCACCGTTTTCTAGATAAATCAAAATTTTAAATTTGTTTTCGAATTTTTAAAATCTTTTTATTGGCTTAGTTCGAGTTGGTCGAAAACAACCACCCTCTGCAAAATCCTTAAAATTTAATTAGTTTTCACGTATCTCTCACAATTTTCGAAATAATTCAACATTTTTATATTTTTTAATTTCGAAAATCTGTTTACTGGTTTAGATCGGGGTGGACGAGGACCATCCCCCTTTGAAAAATCCTGAAAATGTTGTCTGTTTTCGCGCATCTCTCACCATTTTCAAGATAACTCAAAATTTTCATTTCTTATTTTTATTTAAAAAATATTTTTATTGAGTTAGTTCGAATTGGTCGAAAACAAACCCCCTCTCAAAAACCCTTATAGTCTTATGAGTTTTCACGTATTTCTGACCGTTTTCGAAATAATTCAAAATTTGGATTTTTTAATTTTGAAAATCTGTTTACTGGTTTACATCGGCGTGCCGAGGACCATTCCCTTTTATAAAACACTGAAAATGTTGTCAGCTTTCGCGTATCTCGGTCACCCCGATCTAAACCAGTGAACAGATTTTTGAAATTCAAAAATATAAAAATTTTGAATTATTTCGAAAACGGTTGTAGATACCTGGAAACTAATTAAATTTTGAGGATTTTGTAGAGAGGCCGAAATGCACGTCCTTTTTATAATAGGATTATGACTTTCAAAGTTTTTCTATTCACGGCGTACTGGTCCCCCTTAAAAATAAAAAATTTGTAAAAATTTGAAGCAACTTTTCGAACTGACAAAAAATGTTCTGAAAATTGGGATCCAGGAAAATATAAAAATTATGATGAATATTATTGACACGAGATTTTACATGTGATTCTTGCATTTATTTTCGAAGCTTGACTATTTCCGGGTCCTTTTTATTAGGAATTTCACTTTCAAATCTCAATTTGAAAGACTTCAACTTAAACTTGCTTATTAAGGTCGAAATTTTTAATTTAAAATTATTTAATTCTTAACGTTTTAACTTACAAATTTTTTAATTTCAAATGCATTCAATTTATTATTATTGAATTTTAGACGCTTCAAGCTTCCCTTATGAAACAAACAACTATATTTAGATCCATTTTTTAAATTCGAAATTCTGTGATTTTTGCATTTATTTCAAAATATACCTATACTAATTCTGAGTTCTTTTTATCAGGAATTTCAATTTTAAGAGTCTCAATTTGAAATTGCTAAAATCTGAACGTCTTCAATTTAAACTTGCCTATTAAGATCGATTACTTCAATGTGAAATTATTTAATTCTTCATGTTTTCAATTCAAAATTATTTTAATCAAATGCTCTCAATTTCTAATTTAAAGTTCTGGCTGATTCAAGCTTCAAATTGCCAAAACATTCAGACTCAATCTGAAATGGTACCATTTTCAATGATTTAAATTAAAGATCGTCTTATTATATCAGAATAAAATTTTTTTAAGCATTAAATTAGGGCTTTTACTTTGACATTGTACAATTTGAAACAACTTAAAACCAAAAAATTTTATATAGCATTTTTTTTTATTTGCAATAAAAAATAATTCAAGTTCAAAAGCTTTCAGTTTAAAATAATCCAATTATGCTGAATAGTACAATTATATGATTTTTGCATTTAATGCAAAACTTATGCTCACTTTGTTTTTTTATTATCAGGAAGAATATTTTTATTTTATTCTACTGAACTGTTCTAAGTCAGAATTATAAATATTTGGAAAATGTACAGGTTCAAATAACAATTATACTTCATTATACTTCTTTTTTAAATCCAGATATAACTCAAAATAATAATTCTTTGGAAAACTTCCTGGTCCAAATCAAATTATTATTCTTTTCGAAAATGCCCTGTTCCAAATCAGAATCATAATTCTTTTAAAAAACTCCCCTTCCAAGTCAAAATTGTAATTTTTCTGAAAAATTCACTGTTCAAAGCCAGAATTATGATTCTTTTAAAAAGATCCTTGTTCCAGATCTGAATTATAATTTTTTTCGTTAAAATTCTCTAATCCAATTTCAGAATTACACACAATTGTTTCGGAGACTTTCCTGTTATAACTCCAAATTATCATTTTTCTCGAAAATGCACTGTTCCAAGTCAGAATCATACTTTAGTATACTTCTGTTTTAAATCCAGGTACACTCAAAATTATCATTCTTTTGTAAAATTCCCTTGACGAACTCAAAATTATTATTATTTTCGAAAATTCCCTGTTCCAAATCAGAATCATACTTCCCTTCGAAAATTCCCCGTTCAAAGTAAAAATTGTAATTCTTTTGGAAAATTCACTGTTCAAAGCCAAAATTATAATTCTTTTGAAAAATTTCTTGTTCCAGATCTGAATTATAATTTTTTTCGGTCAAATTTTTTGATCCAATTCAGAAATTACATATAATTACTTCGGAAAGTTTTGTTGTAACTCAAAATTATCATTTTTTTCGAAAATGCACTGTTCCTAGTCAGAATTGTAATTCTTTTGGAAAATTCATTGTTCCAACTAAAAATTATCATTCTTTTTGAAAATTTTCTGTTCCAAATCAAAATATAATTCTTTTTGAAAACTCCCCGATCCAAGTCAAAATTTTAATTCCTTTTGAAAATTTACTGGACCAACTCAGAATTATACTTGATTAAACTTTATTTTTAAATCCAGGTATAACACAAAACTATTATTCTTTTCAAAAATGCCCTGTTCCAAATCAGAATCATACTTCTCGAAAATTCCGCGTTCCAAATCGAAATTGTAATTCTTTTGGAAAATGTACTGTTCCAACTCAAAATGATAATTTGTTACGAAAATTCACTGTGGACCAACTCAGAATTATACTTTATTGAACTTCATTTTTAAATCCAAGTATAACTCAAAACTATTATTCTTTTCAAAAATGCCCTGTTCCAAATCAGAACCATACTTCTCGAAAATTCCGCTTTCCAAGTCGAAATTGTAATTATTTTGGAAAATTCAGTGTTTCAACTAGAAATTATCATTCTTTTTGAAAATTTCCTGTTCCAAATCAGAACCATAACTATTTTCGAAAACTCCCCGTTCCAAGTCAAAATTTTAATTCTTTTCAAAAATTCCCTGTTCCAAATCAGAATCTTACTTCTCGAAAATTCCGCGTTTCAAGTCAAAATTGTAATTATTTTCGAAAATTCAGTGTTCGAAGTAAAAATTGTCATTCTTTTCGAAAATTCTCTGTTCCAAATCAGAACCATAATTCTTTTCGAAAACTCCTCGTTCCAAGTCAAAATTGAAATTCTTTTTGAAAATTTACTGTTTCAACTCAAAATGATAATTTTTCACGAAAATTCACCGTGGACCAACTCAGAATTATACTCTATTGAACTTAATTTTTAAATCCAGGTGTAACTCAGAATTATCATTCTTTTCAAAAATTCCCTGTTCCAAATGAGAATCATACTTTTCTTCGAAAATTCCTCTTTCCAACTGAAAATTGTAATTCTCTTGGAAAATTGACTTTTATAACTCAAAATGATCATTTTTCACAAAAATTCACTGGTCCAACTCAGAATCATAATTCTTTTCGAAAACTCCCTGTTCCAAGACAAAATTATAGTATTTTTTCGAAAATTCCCCATTTCAAGTAAAAATTGAAATTCTTTTCGAAAATTTCCTGTTCCAAATCAAAACTATAATTCTTTTCAAAAATTCCCCGTTTCCTTGTTCCATGTCAGAATTCCCTGTTCCGAATCGGAATCATAATTCTTTTCGAAAATTCCCTCTTCAAAGGGAGTTTTTCACATTCAATTCCGCTTCCACCTTTTCGAAATTCACGTCCTTTGCCTTTGTTTGGACATTTCAAATTTTAATGGTCACAAAAATGTTAAAAAAACAATCAACGTGAATTTCGGAAAAGTGGAACTTGGATGAAAGTGAAAAGGTTACATAATCGCCCTCCAGGACTGCACAAAAAAACAGCAGGATCATTTTTGTTGCGACTTTTTTTTTTGTGTTCTCGAAACAAGATTTTTTTGTCAAAATGAGAATACTTCGAGTGTGAAACTACAAAATAAATGTAGCTGCTTTCTCATTCTCCGGTTTCTCATTTTTTTTGTAGCTCAAAATAACACCGAATCAGCGTACTTTTTTGAGTATCGAAGTTTTTCTGTGCGCTATTTAAATTTCTTTAAAAAATAAAAGAAAATTATGCAATTATTTTTTCAATAAATAGCACAAGATTAGGTGAGGTAGAAATTCTATAATACGTTAAGTAAAATGTTTAGAGAAATAAATGTTGAATACCATTAAAGTGTATACGCGGAAAATAATAAATAAAAAATGTAATGTTTGGAATCTCGGAAAAATATTCATAACCAGTCTTAGTTTAAACACACTGACCTTGACCGGATCAAGATGTATCACGTATAAACAACGTGTACATGTTAATTAAATAATTGACATAACGAGGATCTCGCACGTACATCACGTCGGTGTCGTTACGAGAAAAGAATTCAAGAAGAGAGTCACGTATTAGAAGGAAGTTCTCGTTGGAAAATACTAATCGGTTGCTTTAATTTCTAGGAAGTTCAAGGAAGGAATTCTTTTCTTTTTTTTTAAATCGAATACTATTTTTTACTATTAAAGATATAATATAACGTATTACTTTTCAGCGTGTCAGCATACCAAAAACTGTGAATTTTATGAATAATAAAATTGGCCTTTCTGAAAAATACTACACGGTCTTAATTTTTTGATATTATGTCATTTCCGTACGAAGCATATTTTTTATACGCCATAAAGAGCTCGATAAAAGTCTAACAGCGAAGCGTATACAACTGAGAGAAAACAAGATTTAAAAAAATAAGCCAATTACAACTGTTAACCATATTTATCACACCATATACAAAAAATTGTGATTTCATGTAAAATTAAATAGGGTAATATTTGATGTAAAAATATAAATAATTAATGAGAATTCATTATAATTTAATTCTCGATTCAGTAAATTCATCAAATTTCACTTTTAGTCATGTAAAATGAAACAGGGTAATATTTGATGTGAATGTAAAAATTATTAATAAAAAATAATTATAATTCAATTCGCGATTCAGTATGAAATAATACAACCAGTGAATAGATTACCTAGCAGTTCGTTAAAATGAAACGTCGATTACCTCGCATTTTATTAAAATTTCACTTTCAGTCATTTAAAATGAAATAGGGTAATATTTGATATGAAAATATGAATTATTAATAAAAAGACATACTAGTTCAATTCACGATTCAGTAAGAACTAATACAACTAGTGAATAAAGATTACCTGGCAGTTGGGTAAAATGATACGTCGATTACCTGGCGTTTTATTAAAATTTCACTTTCAGTCATGTAAAATGAAGTAGGGTAATATTATACTTGAAAATATAAATTTCTAATAAAAATTCATTATAGTTCAATTCTCGATTCAGTAAGAAATAATACAACCAGTGAATAAAGATTACCTGGCAGTTGGGTAAAATCAGAGATCGATTACCTGGCATTTTATTAAAATTTCACTTGCTGTCATGTAAAATGAAATAGGGTAATATTTGATGTGAAAATATGAATTACTGATAAAAATTCGAAATAGTTCAATTCGCGATTCAGTAACAAATAATACAACTGGTGAATGAAGATTACCCGGCAGTTGGGTAAAATAAGACGTTGATTACCTATCAGTTAGGTAAAATAAGACGAACTGTCAGGTACAGATTGAAGCAAGGAAAACAAAGTCTTCCTCTTTAAATATGCGAATTCTACATGCCAGTCATGAAAATATCGTGCGCCAGCAGAAAGAAAAACATTCTTCCTACGTGGAAGGTCATCGATATGACACACACATTTATACACATCATAAAATTTATAAATATATCGTTGGTAAACATACACAAGTTAACTCATAAGTTTATAAACTTTGAAAACTTTTTCAAAATTTTCAAATAATTTTTAAACAATAGATTCATAAATAAACGCTTTCATTCAATTTAAAATCCTACTCAAATTTGTTTAGTCTAAAATATTCTATTTTAAACCCATTCAATTTGAAATTTTTGAATTGAAAAATTGTTTTTCTTCATATATGGCAGTATCTGCCTGTTCTTTAGAAATAAGCAATTATAAATCGAATATTCAAAAATAAACAATTCGAAACTAAATATTTTGGAATTGAAATCCTTGAAACGTTAAAACTTCAGTTACAATTTCAATTGTTTTATTTTCAAAATTTTTAATTTGTGAGTGATTCTGAACCAATCATTTAGATTATTACATTTTTCGAAAAGTGAGGTAGTTTGATGTCTGGTTTTTAATTGTGAATCTTTTTCATGCTGATTTTGCATAAAATTATTCATGAAAAAGTATATTTCTTTTCGACCTTCAATAAAAAATGATATTCGGAGTTGCTGCCAGCCCCATGAAGTTTAACACATATTTCCCAGAAGAAAAAAAAACGTTTTTGTACATTTTATTCAGAATCGTCAATATTAGGTCAATCGAGTTGAAACTCAACATTGCTCTTCACAATTTGCTATACATAGAATACAAATAAATAATTAGTTTTTAAATATCAGCCCCATATGTTTGTTTTATAGGGTCCCAAAAACAGCCCATAAGTGAAAAATTGGGTTTTGATAGTTGCTGGCGCTAATTATGATTTTTTCCGGTTTTTTTAAAACAAATTATTTCTAATACATAAAATACTACTTCTCACAGATAATTAGATGTTTTCATGCATTATTTTAATAAATTATTATTTCTTGCAGCAATTTTCTCTTAGAACACAGTTAGAAAGTCACGGTTTTTCCGAATTTTATGATTAGAGTGAAATGATAAATAAAGCAAGTTAACAAACATAATTGTTTAAACAATTTATTATTGTTTAATACTATCTTCTCTTAGATCATTGCTAGAAAGTTGTGTTTTTTCTTAAATTTGTAACTTTGCTTCGACTCTTTAGTTATCAACAAATAATAAATAAACAATAAAGAGAAAGTTTTTAAATAATCTTTCTTTTTGTGAATATATTTTTCTGACATAAAACAGATATTGGAAATATTCTTCAAATTTTCCAAATGGATAATATTATAAATGTAAATTTTCCTTAAAGTAGTTACTGATAACTAAGAAGTTAAAGAAAAGCTGAAAATTTCAGGAAAACCCGCAACTTTTTAGCATTTCTCTAAGAAAAGGTAGTTATAAACCATAATAAATTGTATAAACAATTATGTTCATTAACTTACATTATGATCTCATTAAGTAAAAAGAAGTATAATAATTTGTTTAAAAAATTATTTTTGTTGAATTTCAGTCACTATTACCATACTCTAAGTGAAGAGTAGAAGAAGAGTTGAACAATTCAGAAAAAACCGCAACTTTCTAACATTATTCAAAGAGAATATCGTTAAAAATAATAATAAATTTTTTAAACAATTATGTTTGTTATCTTGATTTAATTATTACCCTACTATGATTTAAAAGTTAACCAAAAGTGGAAACTTTAGAATAAACTGCAACTTTCTAGCATTATTCTGAAAAAAATATTATTGTGAATATTAAATTGTTTAAACAATTATTTCTGTTAAATTCAATTGACTATTGCATCGCTCTAACTGAAAAGTTGAGAATCAGTCGAAAAATGCAGATAAAACCGCGACTTTTTAACTCCATTTTAAGATAAAATGGCTATAAACAATAATGAATTGTTTAAACAATTTATTAAACATTAAATTATCACAATAAAGTAATATTTTATGCATTAGAAACAGTGTTTGCCAAAAGGTACCTCAAAAAAATACTAGTCAGCGCCAGAAACTCGCAATACCCAATTTTTCACTTATGGGGTTTATTTGGGACCCTGTAAAACAGACTTATGTGGGTGAATTTCAAAAAGTAATTTTTATTTCGTATTCTATAGCTAATTCTGTAGAAAATTTTCCAGGGTCAACCCGATACACCTAATATTGACGATTCTGTATAAAATATACAAAAATGTCTTGCTTTCTTATGGAAAATACGTGTTAAACTATACGGGGCTTGCGGAACCTCTGAATATAATTTTTTCTAAACGCATTTATTTTTTTTTTTATTTGAACAAATTTGCGAGCGATGCATGAAAATTGAAAAAACAAATTTTGGACCACCTTGTGGACAATCGTGGACTTTTGCCATACTCCCCCCCCCCAACTGTCCACGTGGTATATGGGTGACCCCAAATGAATTTAGGTGGTTTCAAGTGACTTCACATGAATTCACGTGACTTCAGGTGAATTCAAATGACTTCAGATATTTCAGGAGATTTCAAGTGACTACAAGTGAATTCAAGTGACTTCAAGTGAATTCAAGTGACTTCAGATATTTCAGGAGATTTCAGATATTTCAGGTATTAAAAAACTTTTTAATTTCACAATTTTTTTACATTTTTATTGAGTTTAAGGGGAGACTTTTTTCATTTTAAATCTTTTCTGAATTGGAAGAGGCTCTGTTTCCTTTTTTTTAATCATTTTTATTAAGTTGGAAGGGATGAGATTTTAGTTTTCAAGTTTTTCAAAATTTAAAGAGACCAATTTTTTCTTCTCAACATTTTTATTAAGCAAATTTAGGATTTTTAACATTCAAATGAGAGGTGAAACTTTTTTCTCAATTTTGTACTGAATTGGAAGAGGGATTATTTTCAATTTAAACCATAGAAAATAATGGCTCGAATTTATATGTTTTAAACAGATATCTGTGAATTTTACAATTTATAAAAGTTAACATTTTGAAAGTAGACAGTTCAATAACATTTAATTTTAAATCGTTTAACTGAAAAGTGTTAAAAATTCTATTTTTTACGTGCAAATTATTGAGCGTTTGAATGCAATTTCCGAATAAAAATTTTTTAGCTTCGATGGTAAAAGTTTAAAATTCAAAAGAGCTCTACCTTGAATGCTTTAATGCTACTTTGCAAACATAAATTTTTAAACAAATTACTATTTTTATAAATATCTTCTCCTATAATAATGCTAGATAGTTGTGTTTTTTTTTAATTTTTAACTTTTCGTCCACTTTTCACTTAGTATGGTAATAATTAATTCAAGTTAACAAACATAATTACTTACACAATTTATTATTGTTTGTAACTATTTTCTCTTAGATAGTTACTAGAAAATTGCGGGTTTTCTGAAATTTTTAACTTTAAAATGGCTTTTGAGTTATGAACAAATAATAAATAAACATCAGAGACAATTATTTTTAAAACAATATCTCCTTCTTCTTTGTGAATATATAAAACAAATATTTGAAATATTCTTCAAATTTTTTATGTGGATCATATTAAATTTAAATTTTCCTTGAAGTAGTAACTAAAAGCCTCTTTATTCAATATTAATATTTATTATTTTTTCCTGTCTCAAAAGTCAAATAAAAGCTTAAGATTTCATAAAAACCCGACACCTTCTAGCATAACTCTAAGACAAGATAGCTATGAACAATAATAATTTGTTTAAACAATTACGTTTGGTAAATCCCATTAATTATTACTTCACTCTAAGTGAAAAGTGGAAAAAAATTTGAATATTTAAAAAAAACGGCAATATTCAAAGAGAATGTTATTAAAAAACATAATAAATCGTTTAAACAAATATTTTTGTTAACTTTAATCAATTATTACCTCACTCTAATTGAAAAGTGGCCAATAAGTGAAATTTTTTTTAAAAACTGCAACTTTCTAGCATTATTCTAAGAGAATATTTTTAATTAATAATAAATAGTTTAAACAATTATTTCTGTTGAATATGTAGTTGATTATCGCCTCTCTCTACATTAAAAGTTAAAAAAAAGTTAAAATATTATATTATTATATAATAAAAATTTCTGTTATTCTCTGATGATAATACAGATTCCTTGAAAATTTTTGATTTACCACCTGGCAAAATAATGCGTCCATTTTCTGAAAAAAGTTTCTTCTCTCGATCTCTCTAGCAGTTTAATGGGAAAACACCCGAACGGTAATCGGAAGTTCTGAGGTTCGATTCCCAGCGGAGCGAAAGGAGATCTCTTTTTAGAAAAAAAATTAATTAAAATAATTTTTAATTCATATTTCCATCTAGTCTGAAAAGAAATTAAAAATTTCTGTTATTCTCTGATCATAATACAGATTCCTTAAAAAATATCAGATTATAAATAGAAAATAACACCTTATGTATAGGAATGAATCCGTATTAAATAACCGCAAAAAAATCATAGTAAGTGCCAAAAATTCGTGAAACCCAATTTTTCACTTATGGAGTTTTTCTGGGACCGTATATAACATACTTATAGGGAAGATATTTGAAAAATAACTTTTGATTCGTATTCTATGGCTAATATTGTGAAGAGAAGTGTTGAGTTTCAACTCGATTCACCTAATATTGATGATTCTGAATAAAATTGACAAAAATGTATTTTTTTCTTATGGCGAATACGTGTTAAACTTTATGGGGCTTGCGAAACCTCTAAATGTCATGAAAAAATGCATTTATTATTTTGTGGATTTGAACAAATTCAGTAATACATCCATATATTTTAAATATTTTTATTTTCAGTACAGTTCAATACGAAAGTTAAACATATGTGATATACTTTATATTATTCAGAAAAATACATTAGTTTCTTTAACGAAAACAGTAAAGATTCTGGGATAAATATTGTTAAACCTAATTTCAAGATTGGATGCCATCTCGCTCTGACTTTGGGTACGAAACTACCGTCTATTGCTTCTGCCCAAAAACTGTAAAAACAATTGACAGCAGGTGACTTTCGTACCCCAAGTCAGAGGGAAATGGTACCTTCTTGCAGGGTAACTTTCACACTACCACGGTTAGTTTTTGTTAAGGAAATGGTACCCTGAAATTAGCGTTAGATTCACACTTTGTTTTTTCAGTGGAAAGTCCACCATTCATGTTAGCTGTGTATAAATGTCACTTTCGGAAGCTTGCCTTGCCGAAAAAGTGTAATCCTTAGAGGACTCCAACCCTCTGTCTTCTGCAAAAACAAAAAATTTGTAAATTTCATTTAACTTTAATTTTTCGATATAAAATTGAAGAAAATTATCATTCTCCAAAATCGTTGACCCATAATGTGAAGACTAACGCAGTAAAAGTAAAATGGTTTACTAATTTAGATATAGAATTTCTAAAATCAGTGCTTGCATTCGAAAACTGGACGTAAAAAAGTAGTCGCTCAACGTTCTTAAAAAAAAAAATTGAAAGTAATATTTTTGTCCCGACGTTATTTCGGTACCTCCATGCTATACTCTGCAATCTGAGGTAAGCAGTCTAAACATTGAACATAAAATCAAATTTTGCAAAACGTGATCGGGTAGGCAATTTATTTAAAAAAAAATTAATTTGCAAAATTTGCCCTCCATTGCTCCACGTAAAGTCAAAACATTTTGCAAACTTGCGTGAGTAATTATAAACTGAGTCTCTATCCTGTATTAAATTTGCATAACGTTCGTGATGCGGCAACATTATTAATTAGAAACAAATTATTATTTGATTTGCAAAACTGAATACATAACGCAAATTATCGTTTTTTAAATTATTGTTAAAGTTTTTGCAATTCGACTTCTAAAATTTCAACGAAAATTGCGAAGGTTGCGTTTTTCGGTAGCAAATGTTAGAAATGTCGATATCTGAAAATTATCAAATTTGCAAAGCGTTGCTCGGCCGGCAATATTATTAAAATTGCAATTAAACAAATTAGGTACTTTTGTAAACTATCCCAAAATTACAAACATTTTGAAAATCGTACTGAGTGATAAACAACTTATTACCAACGTTATATAACATTTGCAAACTGTTTACAACTTGGCAACATTATTAATTATAAAGAAATTATTATTTTGTTTATCACTCCCCAGCGAAAATACCGTAGGTTTTGCAAAATATTATTTCTGCTTCTTTCCATTGGAAAAAGACTATTATATGATTTGCAAAACTGTATGCATAACGCAAATTATCGTTTTTTTAAAAATAATGTTGCATTTTTTGCAATTCGACTCTTAAAATTCCTGCGAAAATTGCAAATGTTGCGTTTTTTGGTAGCAAATGCTGGAAATGTCGAAATCTAAAAAATATTGAATTTTTAAAACGTTGCACGACCGACAACAATATTAAAATTGAAATTAAACAAATTAGGTAATTTGTTAAACTAGCCAAAAAATACAAACATTTCGCAAATCGTACTGAGTCATAATTAATTTAGTACTAACATCGTATTAGATTTGCATAATAAAAAAAAACTTATATTTTTTTAAATTATTCCCCAGATTAAATTCTCAAGATGTTGCAAAAGGATTTTCTCTTACTATTGAAGGGTTCCATATAGTTTGTAACAGATTTACTGGTTTTTTTGATTGGATAACGCAATGTGGGACATATAATACGATACATTGCATTATATATCATTTTCGAGGGTTTTTTTTTAAAGGTTTCTCGTTTCTTTAAAAAAGTTTTCAAAAGTGATAAAATAACTGCCGGTGTAGAAAAAAGAGGAAAAATTTGAAAACAACGAGTGACAATATGCAATTCAGGAATTGCGTTAGATTTTTTTGATAAGTTAATAATTTTTGTCAATACTTTTCATAAGGTAAATTGAAGCATGATTAAAAATTTTGATTCATTTTGAAAATTAACACATTAAGAGAGACAATTGTATATTATAAGACAAGTGTGAATAAATAACGATGTTGCCTTTCCTCCCATGTAACTATTTACTGTGTTGCATATCAAGGGACGAGACAACGACAATTTTTATAAAGCACCTACCGTAATTTTGATTTGATATATCTGTGGAACGAGTCAAGAGTAGCATTTTTGCCCTAAAGATTTGAAACTCTACTTTCAACGTGCTCCATCAAGCATCAAAAGTCTAACTTCCGATGACTGAGTTATGAAAACCAAATTCCTATTGCAATATTCAGAAATTAAATTTTTTTTTTCAATTTATAGTTTCGCCGTTATTGATTGAGATAGTTTAATTCTTTAATTTTTCAAAAGCGCAAAGCGCAAAAGCGTAACTGTTTTTTTTTCGGATATTGAAAAAAAACTATTATTTTCATTAATTCTTTTTTTTTTAATTCCTTTAAGAAACAAGATAAATTTGGAGGTTCACTTTGCAACGCCTTCAGAATTTAATCTTGGGAATAATTTAAAAAAATATTAGTTTGTTTATCATGATCAATGTTGCCAAGTAGTAAACAGTTTGCAAATCTAATATGATGTTAGTACTAAGTTAATTATCACTCAGTACGATTGCGAAACGTTTGTATTTTTTGACTGGTTTAACAAAGTACCTAATTTGTTTAATTGCAATTTTAATATTGTTGCTGGTCGTGCAACGTTTTGCGAATTTAATATTTGTTATATTTCGACATTTCCAACATTTGCCATCCAGAAATGCAAACATTTGCAATTCTCACAGGAATGTTATGAGTCGAATTTCAAAAAATGCAAAATTAATTTAAAAACGATAATTTGCGTTATGCATACAGTTTTGCAAATAATATAATAGTTTCTTCTCAATGAGAAGAAGCAGAAACAACATTTTGCAAAACCTTTCGTATTTTCGCTGCGGAGTGATAAACAAAATAATAATTTGTTCATAATCAATAATGTTGCCAAGTTGTAAACACTTTGCAAATGTAATATGACGTTGGTAATAAGTTCTTCATCACTCAGTACGATTTGCAAAATGTTTATAATTTTTGGCTAGTTTACAAAACTAACTAATTTGTTTAATTGCAATTTTAATATTATTGCCGGCCGAGGAACGTTTTGCAAATTTGAAAATTTTCAGATCTCGACATTTCTAACATTGCTACCCAAAAACGCAACCTTCGCAATTTTCGTTGGAATTTTAGGAGTCGAATTGCAAAAAATTTAACAATAATTTAAAGAACGATAATTTGCGTTATGTATTTAGTTTTGCAAATCATATAATAGTTTCTTCTCAATGACAAAAATCAGAAACAACATTTTCCAAAACCTTCAGTATTCTCGCTGGGGAGTGATTAATAAAATAATAATTTGTTTATAATTAGAGATGTTGCCGTATCACGAACGTTTTGCAAATTTAATACAGGATAGTGACTGAGTTTATAATTACTCACTCAAGTTTCCAAAATGTTTTGAGTTTTCGTGGAGCAATGGGGGGGGGGCAAATTTTGCAAATTAATTTTTTTAAACAAATTGCCGACCCGATCACGTTTTGCAAGATTGTATTTTATGTTCAACATATAAAAAAAAATACTAAACAATTTTTTTGAAGACATTCGGAATTTTCGTTAATTGACTCGATTTTTATGTCTAATTCCACTGGTATATAACCTCAGATTGGTGAGTTTAGCATGGAGGTATCGATTTATAACAAAATAAAAATTGTTGAGGTGTTTTGTCCAAAACTGTTGAAAACAATTTTGGGGTGTACTCATAAGGGGTCCTCCATAAATCTCGTGACGCGTTTTTCCTTTGTTTGTATAAAGATGAGAATAAAATTTTCCTCAAGTGAAAAGGAATACAACGATATAAACAAAAGAATAACGCGTCACGGGATTTATGGACGGCCCCTGAACAATTTTAGAAGAAGCCTTGAATAGGAATATACTTACTTGCAGATGGGTACAAGTAGTGATAATGGGCAGCCCGACGAGCAGCATTGCGAAGATTGGTAACTAGCATATGTTGTTTCATAGCCATTTACGCATAGCGAATCAAGAGCGGTATAATAATCGGAACCGCAAAGACGATAACGTGGTCGATTTGTATTAGGTTGTGGCTGCTGCTGTCTGTAAGCAAATTTTGCAAATTTGTTGATGTGCACTTATAAACAGTTTTAGAAGAAGGGTTGAATAGGAAGATACTTACTTGCAGAAAATTGAAAGTCCCAAATATGTGCAACCTTGTGTGCAGCATTCTGAAGCTAGAGTTGGGTCCTTGTTTAGATCGTAGCCTCTTTCTAAGCACACTGAAGAAACACCTGTATAAAGATCGGCACCGCAAAACCTAAAAAGTGGTTCAGTTGCAAAAGGCTGGCTGGAAGCAAATTCTGCAAGTTGGAAGATTACAAGAGCCATAAGAACATAAGTCCAAAACTGGCATAACGTCGTTGAAATAGTAGATTTCATCCTGAATTCGCGTTCTTCTTCAAATTTGCAATATTTAATTTAAATCCACATTAATATTTCCATTCGCTTCGCTTCGACTTTTATAGCAAACTCATTGCCAGACAACCGGTGAGGTAGGGATATGTTTATTGTTGATAATGGGCAATCAGAAAAAAATTTGCCGTGAAACAAAACAATCGTCCTCTTGCGTCTTCAAATACCTATAAATCGACTACTGAATTAAATAAGTCAGGATTTTTACTGGTGAACACTGAGTTCTCACTGATTCAAATTTGGAGAGTATCATTTTTGAATTTTCTG
This sequence comes from Andricus curvator, assembly GCA_932195095.1. Taxonomy (NCBI): domain Eukaryota; kingdom Metazoa; phylum Arthropoda; class Insecta; order Hymenoptera; family Cynipidae; genus Andricus; species Andricus curvator. The sequence continues at coordinate 64,564 of CAKNYM010050882.1, forward strand.
CCAAATATTTTTGTCTGTTACATTTTTAGCTAAAAAAAATCATTTTTAACCAAAAAAATTAATTTTCAACAAAATGGTTAGATGAATTCTCAACTGAACATGTAATTGTTTATATTTTAAACAAGAAAGATTTTAATTTAAATAAAAAAAAGCTGAATTGAACCAAAAAATACAAATTGTCAACAAAATAGTTCAATTTTCACCGTTTGCAAGTTTGAGCGCGCCTAGAGCGCGCGTCTGTCGGATCTCGCGCTTCGCGCTAGATAATGGGTTACCACGCGCTTCGCGCTCGGATATGTATTCTCTGCACTCAAAATGCTTGAATGAAACTTTAGCAAAAACCTCTCTTTTAGATTCCAGTTTTTTTATGCATCTTCATACTCTGAACTTTGAACGTAATGAAGTATAGTTAAAGATTAAATCGCTCAACGCTCTGTAGGCTTTCAGGTACACACTCTTATCGTGACACGCACACTTCGCGCTCAATTATCGACAGACATTTTTTAATTTATATTTATATTCTGAACTACCTTACAATGAAAAGCTACAATCCTTTCTTTAGACTTGCTTCCCTATCTCGCGTTTTTAAGCTGAAAATAGGAATTTTTTTCTTATTTTTATGGATAAAACAAAAACTCCTACAAGTCTTCTTTTAGCCTTTTTGCGTGTCTCGCGTCTTTTGCGTAATATAGTAATTTTCGATCTTTGCATATCAATTTCGATAAATAAATTGAAAACGGCGAGGTTTTTCTTAAAATGGTTCCAAGAAATTTTGTAGAAATTTTCAAAATCTGAAGTTCCTACAAAAACTTTACCTATCATTCGCGTCGTTTAGGTCGTGTAGGTCTTTTAAAAAGCTGCAATTCCACTTTGGAACTTGTTTCAGTATCTCACGCCATTTGTCTCGAAATTTGAATTATCTATTGTTTCCGTAATATTTTCGATAAATAAAACCAAAATATCAAGTTTGATAAAAAAATAGTTCAGCGGAAAATAATGGGTCTTTTAAAAATCTACAATACTTGTATTAACCTTTTTCACGTATCTGTCGTCGTTTGGCTTAAAAGGAGAATTTTCGACCGAAAAAGACAAGTCCTATAAAAAAACAGTTCAGGGAAGAATTTGTAGATATTTAGAAAAGTTTAAATTCTTCTTTCGAACTTTTTTTACGTTTCTCTCGTCGTTTAGTGTAAAACGGACAGGCAGACAGACAGAAATGCAGACGCTATCAACAAAACATGATTTTCGGATTCAGTGTGTCGAAAAACTTTGAATTATCGACGAAATAGTTCACTTTTCAATTTTGAATAAAGTATTTCAACTTTTAACCAAGTAATTTAATTTTTGACTAAAAAAAAAGACTTTTTAACCAAAAGAGATGAATTCTGAACCAAAAGTATAATAGTAAGTTTTTCAATAAAAAATAATTAAATTTTACGAAGTGTCTCGTCGTCCCGAAATTCGGGATGAGTTTTCAAATATTTTTCATAAGCTTGGCTAGTCGTCCAAAAATTCGAAAATTCGTGACGAATCAAAATTCTCAACGAACTTTCTAAAAAAAAAAATTCCACGTCACAGCTGTTCCATAAACTCAGATACATACAATTTAAAAAAATAATAGCTCATACGTCCATATCCTCAACCATTTCACCATCACACAGTGGGCTGGAAGACCACCAAAAGTGGCCAAAAACCAACTTCAAAGTTATTAACAGGAGACTTATTTTTCATAATACACTCCAGGTCCCATAGAAGCCGGTCCGGTTTTGTAATTCCTAGAACTGCTAGCCCACGCAGTTTCTCAGCAGGCAGGGCGAGAGAAGGTTGCAACTCTCGCCTCGGAAGGACCGCAGTGCGCGAGTACTCAGTCAAGTATATTGCGCAATATTATGCACTCCAATTGGAAACGGTTCAGGCGGCCCTGACTGTTTACGTTTCGAGGGTACCGATTTAGTATCAAGGCCAGTGCGAAGCAACCCCAGAAACTGTTATTATATGGGACTTGGAGTGTATAGATGACTTAAAGAAACTTTTCATCAAATTTCATGATATTTGAATTAGTCCTCTTAATTCTATAGAGCGTTATGAATTGAAATGTTTTTTTTTGTTATTACTGTTTTTTTGAAAAAAGTTCTGAAGATCTCGTTCATAATGTTATGAATTTAAATATTACAATTGTTGTTGCTTATTAGAGTGGGCATAAATTAATACGATATAGAAAAGAAGTCAAAAAATTAGCTCGGTTTTGAATCCCCTCACTTTATACTTACATATGCATTTGAGGAATGTATAGCAAGACATTTTTTGAAGCAAAAGTTCCCCGAAGTTCCACCTGGTATCTGAAGTTCCATAGTGCTTTTAGGTTCATTATGATGTTTACTATCAGGTTATTTACCACTTTCTGCCACCTTTGACATTTGACAGAGGTATTAGCAAATAAAGTTGAGCGTGAATAGTTGCAAACGTACGGAACAACTGAAAAATTCCAAAACACAACATTCCCGACACTGTAAAATTCGCGAGATAAAATTACCGAATTACAAAATATCCGAACTCGAAAATTCCCGAATTTAAATAATTAAAAAATTGTTTTTTAATAAATATCATTTATTTATTAAAAATACAGTAATAAAATATTTGTATCAAAGAAATTTTGTTTAATGTGTCAAACGAAAAAAAAATTTCTCCCTTAATGTTCAGTGAAACGAATAACATTTTCTGAACAAACTTTGCAGGATTCAATTCAATTGACTGATCACTTCTATAGAGTCGTGGATTCCTCCGACCCAAAAATTTCAACTGCAAGCTTCAATTCGCGGCGTCAAAAAAACAAACACCTACTACTCCCCGAGGAAGTGGAAAAGTTATTACTACCAATTTCTTCAGACATTGATCATCGGACATCGGATGTGACATCGGATGTGGAAGATATGGAAGAAATGGAAGGCGACGAAGCCGAGCAAAACTTGACTGGACTTCCCGAAACGTATCAGTCATATATGAGTTATATATTAGACGAACTCGAATTAACCGATGAAAAAGTGTTTGACGAGTACGGAGATAAGTAATGCATTAAGGGGGTATTTCTATTTGACCGGACCAAAAAATCGATTTTATTTATTTTTTATGTTTTGGATAGTATATAGTATGTGGAATTTGTACGCAAAGGGATTTGTTTGGTTCGGACTTTTTAACGAAATTGCAGCAGGGTCAACTGCGCAGAGCGGAGAGTACTCAGCCGCACGCTGTGGAGGGCCGCCTCGGCTGTGACCGCAGGCAGGTCATAAATGTGTATAATAGAGTCATTGTTCGTCTCAAATAGGTTTTCCTTCCCCAATACGATGTTCCGAAAGCATTTATAGATTTGTATCCAAGGTCTAGTCTAGTTTTTCTCAAAACACGATTTTTTAGAATGGCTGACAACATTCCGTCAAAACCACTGGACCGATTAAGCTCAAATTTGGAGGATATATTTAGCAGATGTTTGGCTATAGCCCGAACTAGAATAAATAAAAAATAATGATTTTTCAATTTTTAGCAAGTCAAAAACTACCCCCAAAAAAGTCAAAATTCGCAAACAAAATTTCAAATGGGCGCCATTTTGTCAATTTTTAATATTTTTTATTTGCTCTAGTCCCGGCTATAGCCTACTCGTATATTTTAAGAATCTCTTCGATTCTTTGTTTCGGATGACCTGGAACAGCTGAATCACGTCAGCCAAGTGAGGTTGTCGTTTCCGGGACACATTTTTTGAAATGCTACAGCGCCCCCTATTATTATTTTTTAAATTGGTAACCATGTATTTTTTTTTAGTTTAAGATCTGCTTAAAAATATAAAAAAACTTCCATTCAAAATTATTAACAATTGTATTTTTTATGGATTTTTTAAAAACGCCTGAAAAAAGCTCGGTCAAATAGAAATACCCCCTTAATTGAGCACCCCGAAAAAAAAGGTCTAAAATCCACCGCAACCTCCACGTGGTAGACCTTGGATACTGCAACTTTTGTAGGCTAACTGCAGGCGTTCCAAGAAAAAACGACATGTGTGAAATTTAAGTTTCTCAAATACTCGTCACCATAATCCATGCGAATATATGAAAAAAAATTTTGATTTTATTTCTCATATGTATTAGATTCGCGATTTTGAATTTGGAACTTTCGACGTCAAATTCGATATCAGTTACCTCAAAAACTCCCTTCTACTAAGTTTCATACAAATATGTGAACATTTAGAAATTTCAGGCGCCGTATTGAATCCGTCATTTTGAATTCATAACTTTTGATGCCAAATTCTAAATCAGCAACCTCAAAAACCCCCTTGTAATAAGTTTCATACAAATATGTACAAATTTATCAATTTTAGGAGCCATATTGGATCTGCCATTTTGATTTTATGAATTCTGACGTCAAATTCGAAATCAGCGACCTCAGAAACCCCCTTATACCAAGTTTCATATAAATCTAATGAAATGTTGAACTTTGGCTACTTATGAATGTCTCCCAGCCCACTGTGCATCAGTATTTTTGATTCAAATTAACTTAGGGATTACCGCAATACTGTTTTCTTTTTTTAAGATCTAATAACATATTTTCAATTACACGTAATACATCCATATATTTTTTTTATTTTTATTTTTCAATACGTAAATTATACATGTGTGATGTGCCTTATACTACACTACTTTAACGAATACAATAAAAACTGCGAGATAAATTTTGCTGGCCTAATTTCAAGATTGGGCGTTAGATTCATACTTCGTTTTTTTCAGTGAAAAGTCCACCGTGTTCACTATATATGTATACATCTCATTTTCGGAGGCTTGCCTTGCCGAACAAGTGTAATCTTTAGGAGAGAGTTGCTTCTGTTATCTATTCCAGTAAAAAAAATAATTAAAAATTTTATTACAAACATTCAATAACTGGAGTCCGTATTGAAAAATGTGTGAAGAAAAATGAGTCTTGTCACTTTTTCAAAAACCAAAAATTTGTAATTTTTTTGTAAACGTAACTTTTTTTATAGGAAAACTTAACAAAGCTAACATTTTTTTAAATCGTTACACCATAATGTGTAGACGAACTCGGTGAAAGTATAATGATTTACTAATTGAGATCTAGAACTTCTAAAATCAGTGTTTCCATTCGAAAACTCGATGTAAAAAAGCAGTCGCAAAACGTTCTCGAAAAAAGATGACTAAAGTAGAGACAAAAGTTCTGACTATAGCTTTAAAGGTTTACTACTCAGGAAGAAAAAATAAGAGAATTTTTAGTCAAAAACAAAAATATTCTTCAACATTGTACTTATAAAATGATATCAGCTTCATTTTTGTCAAACATTTTTGTCTTTCCTGTGACAGAAAATGTGTAAAAATACAGGAGAAATGACCCTTAACTTGCAATGCATCGACTTTAGAGTCCTCCAAAAGTGCAAAAATTAGTATCAGAAATTGAAGAAAATTCATGAGTATCCTTCAACATGAACTTTACAAAAGGCAATTTTCTATTTCAATTTATTTATTATTGTAATCAGTAGAGCTAAAAATGTAAAAAATATTTATACTGGCTCTGGATAGAGATTTCAAGCTGAAATCTAGCTTGAAAGAAGCTTCTCGATACAGCCGGTTTCATCAGAAAACTTGAAGAATATTTTTGTCTTTGACTCAAAATTCTGCGATTTTTTCTCGCTGAGTAGTAAACCTTTGAATCCAGGCATCAGGACTTTTTGTCCTAACTTTGTATATGCAAGAACAAAAAATTTCTAAGTGTTTTGTCCAAAACTATAGAAAACCATTTTTGGGGGTATTCATAAACAGTTTTAGAAGAAGGGTTAAATCGGAAGATACTTACATGCAGACGGTTTCAAGTTCTGATAATGTGCAACCTGGTGAGCAGCACTCTGAAGCGAGGTTCGAATCCTTCGATAGATCATAGGTAGTTGGGCACAGCGAATCAAGAGCAGTATAAAAATCGCCGTCGCAAAAAGTAAAACGTGGCGGAGTTGGAAAAGGTGGCTTTCTGTAAGCAAATTTTGTAAGTTTTTTGGGATGAACTCATAAACAGATTTAGAAAAACGGTTGAATAGGCAGATACTTACATGCAGACGTTTCCAAGTTCAACTAATGAGCAACCTTGCATGCAGCAATTTGAAGCGAGGGTAGGATCCTTTGTTAGATCATAGCCATCATTGCACAGCGAATTAAGAGCGCTATAATATTCGACATCGCAAAAAATATAACGTGGTCGATTTGGCTTAGGTGGCGGGCTGTAAGAAAATTTTTCAAGTTTTTTGGGCTGTACTCATAAACTGTTTTAGAAGAAGGGTTAAATAGGAAGATACTTACCCGCAGAACACTGAAAGTGCCAAATATGAGCATCCTTCCGTGCAGCAATCTGAAGCTTGCTCAGGATCCTTTTCCAGCTTATAGCCTCTTTCCAGACACACCGAAGCAACAGCTCCATCAAGATCGCCATCGCAAAAAATAAAACGTGGTTGAGTTGCAAAAGGCTGGCTGTAAGCAAATTCTGCAAGTTGGAAGATTACGAGGGCCATGAGAACATAAGTCCGAAAATGGCGTGAGCTCTTGGAAATAATAAATTTCATCCTGAATTTGCGTTCTTCTTCAAATCTTCAGTATATACTATATATTTCAAATCCACATTAATATTTCCAGTTGCTTCGCTTCGACTTTTATAGCAACCTCGCTCCCAGACGGCCGGCCGGCGAGGCAGGGATACGATGATAAGGGACCGTCAGAGAAAATCTTGTCTTGAATAAAAACCATTGTCCTCTTCACGGGCAAAAATGAGATTGAAGAGTTCGATATTCAGTACACGAATTGTTGAATGATTAAGAAATTTCAGGAACAGATACAGAAGACACGGAAAAAAAAGACATACTATTCATCAAAAATGTGGATATCTCCTGCACAAAACCTTAACATTTAGTACTACAATGTTAGTGTATACACTTCATACTTCATCACCTAAAATCTATAAATACGTCAACCTTTGAAAAAATGAAATTAAAGTCTCTCCTAAAAAGGATGTTTTCTCAAAAACGAATAAAAAGTATAAATTACTATACTAACTAGCATCAATAACGAGATCAATTTTTGAAAACGACATTTATTCATCTAACTCGACATTTTCTTTTTTAGCAAATAAATGTTCATAATTTAATGTTAAAAAATTAGTGTATGTATGCATATACATTATATATAGGTTAATTTAAGTTTATTAAAAAACGGACTATGTCCACTTGTCAACACCCGCGACGAACTGTAACCTCTTTAGTTGCGTAAAGAAGTTAACAATGCGATTATACCAATTTTTCACTTCCATTTTTCTCCGTGTTGTGTGTTTTGCGATGAACCACATACATATTTCTTTTACACAAACAGAATTATTTGGCTGGAAGATTAGATGAAGTTTGCCACAAACGAAAAATGTTTACTGTAAAAATATTCTTTTTGAGGCAAATGAAAAACCGCTTATCACTAAATTGAAGAGGAATTCCATTTGAGTCAAATGACATCCTTTTCACACATGAAGAAATTATTCCCCCCTTAACAGACGTTACGTATTTTTTGAACGGCCCCCAATACTATGTCACGATTTTTCGTTTTATCACCGTTTCATGAAACTAAATTTTGCAAAATTTATATGAGATGAAAAATAAAAACCGTCCTCATCCAACATCCAAAGCATCAATTTGACAGATTTTGGTGGCAAATAAAAAAAAAGAAGTATCATACTCCTGCCTGCCATGGAAAGTAGACGTTTTAAACTGCCAAGTCTCAAAAATCGAAGAAAAGTTTCATACCAAAAACCTAAAATTTGAATTTTGTAGATTTTAATGTCAAATAAATCAGGGTGGTCATTCAAGCTTAAAAAATAAATTCCAGGATATTTTCCAGAATTTTCAACCAGTCGAACTCAACTAAAAAAGACGAAGTTTGAACAAAATAGTTGAATTTTCAACTAAAAAGATGACTTTTCAAGAAAAAAGATTAAGTTTGTACCCAAAAAGACGAATTTTCAACAAAATGCATGAATTCTCAACCAATTCCAAAAATAATAACAAAATAATTAAACTTCTAACCAAAGAGGAGAATCTTACAAGAGAATAATTTTTAACAAGGGAGTTCAACTTTACACCAAGTAAATAATTTTATGTTTTTTGTTTTTTGTCCACTGGTCTCAAATCAATATTTTTTGAACATTGATTTTTATTTCTAAATTGTGAAAAAATTGCTCTCAAACTCCGCTGGGATCCGAACCCAGGATTTTCAGATTAATTTCTTCACAATCCCTACAAGTTGAATTCCGATACAATTCCTTATACTTGTAACATTAATTTTTCAAACATTCAAATATATTATATTTTTTGATGTTATGGTTTCGACCAGATAAAATGTATTGAATAATTTGATGTTAATTGTTTTTTCTCTACTGGTTTAAAATAAATATTTTTTTAATATTGATTTTTATTTCTAAATTGTGAAAAAATTGCTTTCAAGCTCCGCTGGGATCCGAACCGAGAATCTGAGAGCAATTTTTTCAGAATTTAGAAATAAAAATCAATATTAAAAAATATTTATTTTAGACCAGTAGAGAAAAAACAATTAACATCAAATTATTCAATACATTTTATCTGGTCAAAACCATAACATCAATAAAAAAATGTTAACCAAGTAGTTGAATTTTCCATTTAAAAAATAAATTTACAACCATATAGTTTGACGCCTCAATTCAATATGAGTCGATCTGCTGACACTACCGTGTATGAAACTATGCGCTGTATATAAGCATAGAGAATAGCCTCATACACTGCGCTATCAGCACATAGACTTATACTTTATGGAGGCATCAAGTTAAATTTTCAAACAAGAAAATACATTTTTCACCAAAGAAGATTAATTTTCTACCAAAAAGACGAATTTTCAACAAATTACATGAATTTTGATCCAAATAGTTGAATTCTTAACTAGCAAGGATAAGTTTAAAGCCAAAACTAGAATAGTTAAGTTTGTAGTTAAAAAAAATCATTAAAAAAAAAAAAAGAATTTTCATCAAAATAGGTTGAAAATAAACAAACGTTGTTATTTAATTTTATATTAAAATTAAAAAAAAAATTAAGCACGCTTACGAAAAAATTTCCTGATTTAAAAAAAAATTCCATGATATTTCCAGGTTTTTCTAGGTATATGAAAAGTTTCTGATAATTTCAGGTTTTCCAGCACATAGAGTGGCGGGTGTTGACAAGTCGACATAGTCAGTTTTTTTTTTATAAACTTAAATTAGTCTATATATAATATATATGCAAACGTACACTAATTTTTTAACATTAAATTATGAGTTGAACTCGTTATTGATGCTATAGATAGTATAGTAATTTCAACTTTTTATTCATTTTTGAACAAACATATTTTCTAGGAGAGATTTTAGTTTCATTTCTTCAAAGGTTGACGTACTTATATTGTAGGTGATAACGTATGCAGCGCATACACTATCTTTAAAGTATTTAATGATGAGGAATTATGCAGGAGATATCAAAATTTTCAATGATTAGTGTGTCTTTTTTCTTTTTTTTCGCGACTCTTTTTATTCCCGCGTCTTCTCTATCTATTCCTGAAATTTAGTTATCGTTAAACGATTCGTTTACTGAATATCCAACTCTTCAATCTAAATTTTCTCCGTGAACAGGACAATAGTTTAGTTTCAAGGCAAGTTTTTCTCCAAGTGTCTCTTATCATCGTATCCCTACCTCTCCGGCCGTCTGGCAGCGAGGTTGCTATAAAAGTCGAAGCAAAGCGATTGGAAATATTAATGTGAATTTAAAATATATACTGGAAATTTGAAGAAGAACGCGAATTCAGGATGAAATCTATCATTCCAACGAGGATATGCCATTCTTGGACTTATGTTCTTATGGCTCTTGTGATCTTCCAACTTGCAGAATTATCCTACAGCCAGACACCAACTCGACCACGTTATACTTTATGCGATTCCGAATATTATAACGCTCTTAATTCGCTGTGCAAGAATGGCTATGACTTAACAAAGGATCCTACCCTCGAATTTACATGCTGTTTGCCAGGTTGCGCATTATTGTCACTTGGAATCGTCTGCAAGTAAGTATCTTTCTATTTAACTGTTTTTCAAACACTATTTATGAATACGCCTCAAATAACTTGCAACATTTTCTTACAGCCAGCCACCTTTTCCAACTCCACCACGTTTTACTTTTTGCGACGGCGATTTTTATACTGCTCTTGATTCGCTGTGCCCAACTACCTATGATCTATCGAAGGATTCGAACCTCGCTTCAGAGTGCTGCTCACCAGGTTGCACATTATCAGAACTTGAAACCGTCTGCATGTAAGTATCTTCCGATTTAAGCCTTCTTCTAAAACTTTTTATGAGTACCCCTAAAAATTGTTTTCTACAGTTTTGGACAAAACACTTAGAAATTTGTTGTTCTTGCATATACATACAAAGTTAGGACAAAAAGTCTCGACGCCTGGCTTTGAAGGTTTACTACTTAGCACTTTCTGTTACAGGAAAGACAAACAATTTTTGAAGAAAATGAAATTGATATCATCTTAAAAGTATGATGTTGAAGAATGTTTTTGTCTTTGACTCAAAATTCTGCGATTTTTTCTCGCCGAGTAGTAAACCTTCAATGCCACGCATCAATACTTTTTCTCCAGACTTTAGTCATATAGATAGTCCCTGAAAAAAAAAGTTATAATGCGAATGAAAACTCAAACATATTTGTGCCGTGACAATTACTGTCTTACGAATAAATTGTATTGTTATTTATTTTTGTTTCAAGAACATTGAGCGACTACTATTTGTCAGTCCAATTTTCGAATGCAGACACTGATTCTAGAAATTCTATATCTAAATTCGTGAATCATTCTACTTTTGCTGAGTTAGCTGACACATTATGGGGCATAGATTTTGAAAAATGTTAACTTTTTTAAGCTTTCCTATCTAAAAATTACATTTAAAAGAAATTTACCATTTTTTTGCAGCAGTGAGACGATTGGATACATCTAAGGATTACAACTGTTCCGCAAGGCAACCCCCCGAAAATGACATGTTTATCCAGTTAACACAGATGGTCGACTTTTTACTAAAAAAAAACAAAATGTGAATCTAACGCCAATTTTAGAGTGCCATTTCCCTGCAACAAAAATTAACCTTGGTAGTGTCAAAGTTATCCTGCAACAAGTTACCGTTTCCTCGGACTTGGGTATGAAGCGTCACCTGCCGTCAATTGTTTTTACAGTTTTGCGGAAAAAACAATAGACAGTAGTTTTTTCCTTGAAGCTCGAACGAGATGGCACCCAGTCTTGGAGTTAGAACAACAAAATTTATCCCAGAGTTTTCACTGTTTTTGTTAAAGTAGTTCGTTGAAGTTGTGTAGTATAAAGGACATCACACATGTGTATTTACGTATTCAACTGTAATAAAAATAAAAATATTTAAAATATATGGATGTATCACCTGTAGATATTTTTGTACCTAAAAAATAAAGCAGTACTGTATTAATCTCTGAGTTAATTTAAATTAAAAATACTTATGGTGAAATAGTTTAGGATATAAACGCATGAGCTATTAGATTTTCTTCCTCATAAAGGAAGGTTTATAATGGTAACCATTTTGAAAATTTTAATTAATTTCATTGAAAGCTCCTCAATTTAAAATTGTCTAATACAATGTTCTAGGCAATTGTCCGGATTAATGTGTGTGTGTGGATGAGTTTGTGGATGTGTGTGTTTGTGTATGTGTGTGTGTGTGGCTGTCACACTTTTTTGTGGACACGATAACTAGACGGTTGCAGATAAATTTATGAAATTTGGAGGGCTTATTACACCACTAATATCTTGAAACTGACAGAAGGATTTCTAAAAATATTTATTGTATTTTTTAACGCTTTATAATATTTTAAAACTCGGTTTTCCATAGTAGAACTCTTTTCATTAACATAATTCACAGTAGATGCAAGAACACAAAAGATTTCTTGGTTCCAGACGAATCGATTGACCTATAATATTAATACATACATACATTGATTAGCAGTTCGAACTCGAAAGTTCATTGCCTCACTACCCGATCCGGGTAGTGTTTCTAGGTGGATATTTACTACCAATATGGGCCCACCACACCCACGGCATAAAATATTATAATATTAATACATTTAATTAAAGAGTGAGGAAGTTATGGTCACTTATATTATATGAAAAATCGATTTTTATACCAAAAATGTTCTCGTTCTCGTCTGTAGGGAGGGGGTCAGGAGGTCATGACGGGGGTCAGACGCCCATGTCAAAGTTACATATACTGAATACTTATGACAGAGAAAGCGTCGAGAAAATGGGGGGGGGGGTCGAAATTGTTAGACAAAAGCGTTGAGGTATTTTTTAAACTGCCTCTTGTCCACTCAGATAAATTTCCTCTTGTGTCAAAAGGATGCGTTTTGACACAAATGGAATTTCCTCTTCATTTAAAGGTCAAGCGGATTTCCAATTGTCTCAGAAAGAATCTTTTTACAGTAAACCAAATAATTCTGTTTGTATTCATTACTGAATTGGCGTTGTGAAAAAAATTCGAGATTGAAATGAGGTTATTGATTCAAGTATAAGCAAGTATAGTCCAGTCCAAAATATGAATTAGTCCTACAATCGCAACAGTAAAGAATGATCGGCCAAAAAGCATTTACAAGCACACAGAGCGGCAGGTGTTGAAATGTCGAAATTCACTTTTCACCTCGGGTTGCGGATAAAGGGTCCATGTATCAAGGGTTTCTGCTGAATAGAAAATTATCCAGGAATAGTCCCGAAGGAACTAACCCCCAAGCGAAGGCTGAACAACCATCCCGAAAGTTAAATGACACCTGAGATAGGTGTCTCAAACAGTGACTCTGAGATATAGGGCGACCTCTTAGAGTATACAGCCTTATCCTTGTATGCGGGGCTCTACAAAGATGGACGAACCCTTTTCCCGAGCTGTTCAGGGAAACAATAATGATAACACCAAACATAGTTGTAGTAAGTGCGGTTCAAAACAATCGCATGCCCAGGGCTTCCGACAATGTGTCGGACAACAATGCCGACTACCCTAGAGTCGGGGGAGCCAATCGAGACAGAGTCAATGCGATGGACCGGCAAAATCTCAATACTTTTGACTGGACGGATTGACTCAGGGACGACCTGCTGAAATCCTATGATACTAGTATGGTCAATAAACGAGAAGGTTACATGGCGCGACTGCACGCTCTGTGGCGCGAGAAACACCCAGAGCTCTCCCATTTTTCGCATCAACGTCTGCGAAACCGTGCCGAGGAACTCCGGAAAGGGGGTTATATAAGTGGAGCGCCTACTCAAACGCAACCAGAACAAGCCAGCAACAGAGAAAGAGAGGTGACACTGAGACCAACTGCGGGCAGACATTCAATAGAGGAAGAGAGATGCTTTAGGACGAGAAGAAATATCAACATCCAGGTTTCGCTCAAACCCAAAGATCTGGCTCACTCCTGAAGGCCCTAATCAAGAAAGCACAGGACAAAAACTTCTGTGAACAGCTCTTCCACAAGAAGATGCACGGCATCTTCCACAGAAATGTAAAGGATCAGTCGATGTCGTATGAGCTAACTTTTGCTTTCCTTAAATCACCCGGTTTGAAGTTAGGCACGAAGGGATTCATTTTGGCATGTCAAAACGATTTCATTTCAAATTTAGCATACCAATCACCTAGCACCTAAGACACATACTATCTAGCTGTCAAACTCATGCCGGAACGACGGAGTACTTTATTACCATCTTTGTCACTCTTACGGCATTAGCCCTGACAGCACTCCGTCAAACGGTCCTAGGGAAATAGAGTTAATTTTCCCAAATGAGTAGTGCCGCATATACTGAAAATTCATATTCACAATTGTTTCTGTCGCGCACTCGAGTCCCAGCATTGTTCTCCTTGACTTCGAGAAACGAACCATGTTCGTTATCGAATTTTCGGCACCAGCCAACAAGAACATCACAGCCAAGGAGAATTAAAAGTAAGAGAGGTATAAAGACCTTATAAGGAAGTTGAGCCGGCTATACCCAGAATATTCTGTTAAGCTAGTCGTCCTGATTATCTTGGAAGTGCCCAGCTACTGTATATTTTCGCGTCTACGAGATCGACCTATTGTTAACTCTTTTATAACCCACCAGTACCGATTTATGAAGTTTAAAAAAAATGGTTTATTCTGTTCACATGAGAAAAGACTTTTTTGATATTCAAAATACAAGAATACTATGTGTCGTATATTTATTTAGGTCTTCGACAAGCATCGATTCACCTATTGTTGAACCTTTTATGACCAACTAGTACCGATTTACGAATATTAAAAAAAAGGTTTATTCTGTTTATGTGAGAAAAACTTTGTCTATTCTATATCTTCTTCATAAGAGGAAAACTTTTTTAATATTGGGGATACGACAGTAATGTATGTAATATATTTGTGTGCGTCTTCAAGACGCATCGATTGTCCAATTGAAGCATCTTTCATGACCTACCATAACCTACCAATATGGTTTTTCAATTTTTTAACAAAACTATTCACCTTGTTTAAAGGAGGATTGTTTCTGACATTAGGAATATAACATTACTATATTTGATGTAATTGTTCGCATCTTCGAGACACGTGGATTGATCTACTAGCGAACTTCCGACGACCATTCTCAATTAATCAATAGCGACTTAGATAGTTGAGAAAGAAAGTTATATTGATTCTATGAAGAAAACTTTGGTTTTAATTTGGAATATACCACTATAATAAGTTAGAAAGTTTTTCATTGTAACAGACCACATCGAGTGATATTCTGGTGGACTCTTTGTTTTTCTGATAATAAGATTTTTCGTCAAGACAGCAACATAAGCTTGAAAATATTGTATTTTTGCCAGAATGCCTGATTAGTCTGATTAGTGCTGCCAACTATATATGGTTTTTATACAGATATTTGAACTCTTTGATGTGTCAGTCAGTGTATACTCTTGAATAGGTTATGGGCCTAGCACGCTTCCACTGCGCTAGTGTGTCCGTCAATCGCGAAATTCATGTGATTAGAGACAAAAGGTGAAACGAAGGTCGCATCGTGCAACGCCTTTGTCAAAGGAACTACGAAAAACGTTATAAAGCAGCATAGCAACAGGATTTTCGATCCAGATGAATAAACTAGAAAACGAAACTACAACAAATGTAGACTTCAGATGGAAGCCGTCCTCAATGAAAATGATCATCGGGGTTATATGAGTGGAACGAACGTTAGAACTGAAGAAACAGACGCAAATGCAGCTACAATAGCAGCCTAGGATCAAAGGGATCAAAGGGATCAGAAAGCAAAAGCTGACATAATTCTCGCCATGAATCCTTCCGAGCTGTGTCATATCAAGAACTGCGGTTCATCTAATCAGATATGGCAAAAATTAGAATTAGAAGCCCGGCTAGAAAAGCAACATTGTTTTATTCAAGTATTTATTCAATGATTCAAATAATTTACTCAAAATTACCCATTGGTAATTTTAGTATTATGTTGACCTTTTAGTACTAATGTAGTTTCTGATATTATGTAACAGATATCATATAAATACAACACTACTATGTACTTCAACCTATAAAATTTTGATTCTAACAGCCTATGTTTAATATTAATTGATAGTATTAATTTTCAGTTAAATATACATATTCAGTTACTGTGCCACGATCCTAGTTTTAAGAATATTACCATGTATATTTTGTTCCTTAGAGGGCTATTTAGCCCTAGGTACTTTTTCAATAAATTACAAATAACAATTACATTATTGAAAATGTTGTTATTTATAAAAATGGAAGAAAATTCCAGTATGTCGGAGCACCTGAACACGTTTAACAGAGTTCATACACTCCTAGAAATTGATATTCAAATCTTGAAAAAAAGAAACCAAGCAGGATTCCCAAGGTGCTTTCAAAACAAAATTCCAAAAAGGTCGAAGCAATCCACACAAAGAAGGAAGCAATGAAAATCAAAACAAACAAAGCAAGCAAATTACTAAAAATCGAAGACAAAAGGTTTCAAGTGCAATTTTTGTGAGAAGCCTGACACAAAACTTCGAAATGTAGAATCAAATCAGCAGAAAACAAAATGAAAGTAGCAAGCAAAGTACATTAAAAGTCGAGGATGTTTTCTTGACTGCCATCGAAGAAACTAAAAAAATCTGCCCGCTTCGCGGACACATTCTCATGGCGCGCTTCGCGCGCGGCTCGCTTCGCTCGCAAGTTTGAGCGCGCCTAGGGCGCGCGACTGTTGGATCTCGCGCTTCGCGCTTGATCATATATTTATCTCGCGCTTCGCGCTCGATTATGTATTCACCTCGCGCTACGCGCTCGGGCGTATTTGCATCGCGCTTTACGCTAGGCTCCTCTAGATTTTTGAACTTCGTGTTCGACTTCGATGAAAAGAAAAAGTTTGTTTGCAAATATTATAAAATTATCAAAACCTCTACATATTAAGTGATTGTTGAATTTGTTTTTATTTTAGACTGAAAAGGCACTTCATTTACTCAAGGTTCTATCGACCTTAAGGAACACATTCTCATCCAGACACTCGCGCTTCGCGCTCGATATTTGATTTGAAAATCATTTGAACCATATGATAGAAACAAAAAAGTTTGAGCGCACTTACGGCGTGCGATTTGGTAAATACACTGAGCGCGCACTTTGTGTGTATACCATTATACCATGTGTATACCATGTGCTTCGTGTTATATGTTCTTCATATACAAATTACTAAATTTGTATTTGATTTCAAATGAAAAGTAATGACATAATTCAGGCGACAAATTTTATTAGTTAACATTTTATTTTAGCTTGTGCCGTTTATCAAAAAAGTTAATTTTTTCATTTTGAATATATTCTTACCACAAAAATTGATCACGGGTTTGTAATTTTTTTTTTGGAATGCACAATTTTTGTTCATTTATATGTTTTCGTACCTTGCATTGTTTTTTCAAAAATTTGATTTTTTTTACTGTCAATGTTATTTTCACGAATAAAACAAAAACCACGCATCCTATCGAAACATGAGTAACAATAAATTTGTACCTCTTCCTTGGATGAACAAATTTTGTTTTGGTCATTTTTTCGTAGCTGGTAATATTCGTCTGAAAATTTGATTTTTCTATTGTCAATGCTGTTTTTTACGAATAAAACAAAAACTACGCGTCATATCAAAAAGTGAATGATAAGAAATTTGTAGATCTTTTTTAGGTGCACAATTTTGGTGAGATGATCTTTTCTGGTATCTTGCATAGTTTGACAGCAAAATGGCTTTTTTGATTTTTCATTAATTTTTTGTGCGATCAAAATTTGAATTTTTTATTTTTCAAAAAATTCAAAAAGTTGTTATGAAAATATTATAGGGTGTTCAGAAATGAACGTTTTTCTACTCTTGACTTTTTTTCATATCGTGCGTTTTTCGGCTTAAAATGTTCATTTTCGTTTGTTTTTTGGAATTTTGAAAATCCTATAACTCCAGTAATTTTTTTTTTATCACAAAAAGTCATAAGAATATTTTGTTCGTCATTTTGCGTACTACTAATAACCGTACATAGAATTTTCAAATCTTCCAAAAAGTGGTCTCAAAAATTTTCAAAATGTGCTCACTTTTTGGATTTTCATCCAAAATAGCTGGTTAACGAACTCGTTCTCTATTTTTCGGCCATAAAAAAGTGTGCCAAAGCTCAATCAAATCTGATCATTTTTTCGAAAGTTATCGTGGCTACAGACAGACAGACAGACTACAGACAGATAGACACCTTCGTAAAAATCGTTTTTTCTAGCTCAGGGGGTCTCAAAACGTGGAGATTTGATGAAAACCGACTATGTCAAATTTTACATAAAACCAATACCTTCTCATTAGAATGAGAATGTAATAGAAGAAAAAGCTTCGTTGTTGAGTGCACGCATTGCTCAATTATCTCAAAGTAAACTATGATGCATAGATAGCGGTGCAACTTCGCATATGTGTTGTGACGACACTTATTTAACAGATTTGGCACCAGTCAAAAAACAAAAAGTCAGACTAGCCATTGATAAAACTACTAACATTGCAGGAAAAAACACTGTTCATCTTAACTTGTCTGACGGATGTGAAAGCATACAAATAAGGTTAAAAAATACACTTTTCGTTCCCGAACTTAAACGAATTTATTTTCAGTTTCGAAAGCTGCTACA
The DNA here is from genome assembly GCA_932195095.1 of Andricus curvator. Lineage (NCBI taxonomy): Eukaryota > Metazoa > Arthropoda > Insecta > Hymenoptera > Cynipidae > Andricus > Andricus curvator. The sequence goes on from CAKNYM010050882.1 coordinate 82,823, forward strand.
AATGGTCGCAGTGTTCTGTTTACAGAATCCAGTGCTGAAGTTATGAACAAAAACAAAGACGTTGTTTTAACAGATGAGAAAAAAGATGATTTATAATTCTTTGAAATAACTGGGACACAGAAATTGGCAAAAGTACCCATAAGAATAAGAAATTGCACCGAAGATATGGAAATCTCAATGGATGTGATCTACGAATACTCGCCTCCAAAATCATGGTCAATGTATTGGAAATTGGAAAAGATTATAATTTTTCAATGTGCGAAATGTGTATCTTAAGTAAGCATAGTGCGCCACCTTTTCCAAAGAATTCGAAATCAAAGAGCAAAAAACTGCTCGAATTGGTTCATTCCGACGTTTGTGGTCCTATAAGAGGCAAGTCACTTGGACAAATAGTATATTTTGCAACACTTATTGATGACAAGAAAAACTGGCTTGAGGTTAACTTTCTGAAAACAAAAGTCCAGGTAAAACAGCCTTTAACAAATTGAAGGCACTTGCTGAAAATCTTACTGAGGAAAGAATAAAAACTTCGCGTACAGACAACGGCCTTGAATATTGTGGCGCTGATTTTGCAGCCAACTTAGAACCAAAGGACATCAAATGAGAGCAAACAGTTGCCTATACGCCACAGCGAAATGGCAAGGCGAAGCGAATGAATCGTACGCTCGTTGAGATGGTTAGGTATATTCTGATGGACTCTGATCTATTGGAAACTTTTTGGGCAACAGCAGTAGCCACTGCAGACTGTCTTCGAAACTGGTGTTCCACAAAGGCCTTAGTAAATCGAACACCCTTCGAAATCTTCCAGTCTTGGATCTACCTCGACCAGCTGAAATTGCCAGAGAAACGCCTGTAAGGAGTCAGAGGGGACCAGGACGGCCTAAAATTGTAAAAACAAGTCAAAAGAGAAGACCAAGAAGACAATTTCACATGATTGAAGCGGAAACTGCGGAGAGGATAATCCTAATAAACGAACAGCCAGCGAATCCTTCAGTTAGGGAAGCTTTAGCCGGGTTATATGCAAAACAATGGCAAAAGGCTATGAAAGCTGAATTTGATTTCCTCACCAAGAGCAGAAAAATTGGTTGCAGATGGGTTCTACGAACAAAATACGATACAGATGGAATCGCTGAACACTAAAGGTTTTAGTCAACAACATGGAATCGGTTTTGAAGAAACTTTTACTCCTGTTGCAAGATAGAGCTTCATTCGAATGGTCATGGCCCTTTCAGCCGAACTGGGTCTCATCTTTCACGAACTCGATGTAGTGATAGCATACATGAACGGTGACTTAGAAGAAGAAATTTTCATGGGACAAGCCGATGGTGTTGTGAAACAAGAAAACTAACACCTCTTTTATTCTCTCAAGAAATCAATCTGCAGTCTGATGTAGTCAGGTAGACAGTAGTGGTTCAAAAAGCTGCATCAGCGACTGCAAAGTTTGGGCCTAAAACAGCTGAACAGCGATAACTGCGTTTATATTCAAAAGACAGAAGAAACTTTTTTGATTATAATCTTCTATATCTAAATGATTTAATATTCGCGGCTGATTCCATTGAAACATTTATGAAGCTAAAAGAAGCTCTAGCTAAAGAGTTTGAGATAGAGTATTTGGGAAAATTTCACTGCTGCCTCGAAATAGACTTTCAACAAGATCCAATCTCGAAATAAGTCTTCAGGTGGCAGAAGAAATACATCGACGACGTTCTAAACAAGTTTGAAATGCAAAATTCAAAGCCTATGGAAACACCGATGGATGGAAATTCTAAATTTAGCAAGAAAATGGAGCCGTCTATGTAACAGGAATCTGAAGAAATGCGTTTCTTATCAATCTTTAATTTTATCCTTGATGTACCTAGCAGTATCAACTGGAGAAGATTTAGTTAGCTACGTTGATGCTGATTGGGTTTCCAAACCCACCGATCGGAAATTATACACCGGATTTGATTTCAAGGCCGCTGTTACTGCTGTCACATGGGAAGCCAGAAAACAAAGAAATGTTGCTTTATCAAGCACAGAAGCAGAGTACATTGCCTTATCGGACGCAACCAAGGAAACAATATATCAACAGTTTTACAGTCTATCAACAGTCTACCAACAGAAAGTAAACATTCGTGTATTGTGACAACCAGGCTGTACAGAAATTTATGCGTAACCCGGTATATCATACACGCACCAAACATGTTGACATACGACACCACAACGTGCGCGAGGTCTTTGAACGAGGAAAGCTGAACGTCGAATACATTCCAACGTACGAGAAGAGTGCTGATAATTTTTACAAAGGTTACATTTTTCAAAATCTTTGTGTAGACTAACTCAATAAAAAAAGAATAATTTACTAATTTGGATATAGAATTTCTTAAATTAGTGTTTGCATTCGAAAATTGGACGCAAAAAACTAGTCGCTTGATGTTCTTGAAAAAAAAAAATTAAAAACCATTTATTCAAAAAACAGTAATTATCACGGCACAAACCTGTTTGAGTTTTCATTCCCATTATAACTTTTTTGAAGGGATTATCTATGTCTATTTATGAAAGAACAACAATTATCGACATTTTTTATCCAAAACTGTGGAAAGCAACTTTGGGGTGTACCCATAAACAGTTTTAGAAGAAGGGTTAAATAGGATGATACTTACTTGCGGACGGTTCTAAGTGACAATAATCCGCAACCTTGCGTACAGGAATTTGAAGCAAGGGTAGGATCCTTTGTTAGATCACAACCATTTTTGTGATGCACTCATTTTTGTGTGTACTCATAAGCCAAAAGAACATAAGTCCAAAAATGATATAACCTCGTGGGATTTCAAATCCACATTAATATTTCCACAAGCTTCGCTTCGCCTTTTAAAGCAACCTCGCTGCCAGATGGCCGGCGAGGTAGGGATATATTGATAAGGGACACTCAGAGAAAAACTTGTCTTGAAACAAAACCATTGTCCCCTTGAAGAGGATAATCCTTGGAATAACTGGAATTTTAGATGAAGTTTGACACAAACGAATAATATTTGTTAGATATAAAAAGATTTTTTTTTACACAAATGAAAATCCGTTTAGCCTTAAATTTAAGAGGAAATTCCTCTTAATATAGGAAATAACTCGCGAGTGGATAAGGGGCGTTTCAAAAAATACGTAACGCTTTTTTCTAACAATTTTTGTCACGTACAATGGTTCGTTTTATGACCTTTTGATGAAACTGAAGTTTGCAAGCTTTATGTGAGACGAAAAATAAAAAATGTCCTTACCCAAAATATAAAGCATGAATTTGATAGATTTTGGTGGTAAATAATTGAAGAAAAAAGTTTCATCCCCCTACCTGCCGGGGAAAGTAGTCATTTTAATCCGCTAAGTCTCAAAAATCGAAAAAAAGTTCCAAAATGTGTTCCAAGTTTCTGACCTAAAATCTAAAACCTGGATTTTTTAGATTTTGATGTCAACTAAATCAGGGTGGCCACTCAAACTAAAAAAAACAGGCTTTTTCCCGGAATTTTCATCCAGTTGAATTCAACTAAAAAAGATAAAATATCAACAAAATTGTTCAATCTTTAACCAAAAAGATGAATTTTCAATGAAATACATGAATTTTCAACCAATTGAACTAAAAATGGAATAGTCAAATTTTCAGATAAAGAAATTAATTTCCAAATGAAAAAAAAGCAATTTTTAACCAAGTAGTTAAATTTTCAAACAAGATGATGAATTTTCCACCAAAGAAGATTCATTGTTTTACCAAAAAAGACGAATTGACAACAAAATTCATGAATTTTCGACCTATTTGTTGAATTTTGAAGCCAAAAAGACGATTTTTCTAGAAAACAGTTAAATATTCAACCCTAAAATATGAATTTTGAACACAAAAATTAATTTTCTACTAAATATTTAAATTCTCGAATAAATAGTTCAATTTTTAACCAAAAAATTGAATTTTCTAAAAAAATAATTTAATTTTCAAACAAGAAGATTAACTTTATACCAAAAGAAAGAAAAAACTTAATAAATTACAAGAATTTTCCTGGAAACAGATGAAATTTCTACCAAAAAATATGAATTTTCTACACAACAATTGAATTTTCAACAAAAAAAGTTCATTTACAACCAAATAGTTTAATCTTCTACCGAGTAGTAGAATTTTCAACCCGAAAAGATGAATTCTTAACTTATGTTTTTTAACTTATGTGAATTCGATCTCGAATATTTCCACTTTGTTTGTATTTAGAATTATATGGTGCTCATTTCACGAGCACTTTGCTTCCCGTTAGAAAATGTATTTGCTTCCTCATAGAGGAAGCATTAGTGATTTTTGGGAATAATAGACAAACCAAAGTCTTCATTTTGAACAATTTAAAAATAAAAAATTAAAAAATAATCCAAAAAAAATTGTAACACAAAGACAAATCACACAAATCAAATTTTGTATTCAAAAAGATAATTTTTTGAGCTGGAAAAGGGAAGGGAAAAGTTCTGTCGCACCCTATCCCTTTCCTAGCTTTATGATTTCTGTGCAACACAACTTTTCTATTCTCGCATCAACTTTAAATTATGAGAATGAGAAAATTTTTACTATAAAAATCGATTTAAAAAATATATAAATTACCATAACTTCCTTACTCCTTCATAAAATGTATTAATATTATAGGTCAGTCGATTCGTCTTGAACCAAGGAATCTTTTATATCTTGTATCAACTTTGAATTATGTTAATGAAAAAAGTTTTACTATAAAAAACCGATTTTTCAAATATTATGCATTACCATAGCTTCCTTGCTGTTCAATAAAATGTATCAATATTATAAGTCAATCGATTCGTATCTAATCAACACATCTTTTCTATTCTCACATCAACTTTAAATTATGAGAATGAGAAAATTTCTACTATAAAAATCGATTTTTAACATAATATAAATTACCATAACTTCCTTACTCTTTAAACAAAAGTATTAATATTATAGGTCAATAGATTCGTCTCGAACCAAGGAATCTTTTACATTCTTGCATCAACTTTGAATTATGTTTAAAAAAAAGTTTCACTATAAAAAACCGATTTTAAAAATATTATTGAGTACTAAAAAGATGCTATAAATATTTTCAGAAATCCTTTGGTCAGTTTCAAGATATTAGCGGTGAGAATAAACCCTCCAAATTTCACCAATAATTTATCTGCAACCGTTTTCAAGTTCTCGTGTTCACAAAAAAGTGATACATCCACACACACACACACATCCGGACAATTGCTCAGAACATTGTATTAGACATTTTTGAATTGAGGAAGATTTAATTAAATGAATTTAAAAATTTTGGAAAATGTTACTATTACAAAGCTTCCTCTATGATGAAACAAAAGGATGAATTTTCAATAAAATAGTTGAATCCTCAAACAAAACAGATTCATTTTCAAACAAACAGTTGCATTAAAAAAAAAATGAATTTTCAACCAAAAATATTAATTTTCTACCAAAGAAGGGGAATTTTCTACAATATCCATTAATTTTCCACCAAAGAGAGGAATTTTTAACCAAGAAAATAAATTTTTAACAAAGTAGTTCAACTTGTACCTGAATAGTTGAATTTCCAATTAAAAAATATCAATTTTCCACCAAAAATTAAATAGTTACATTTTCAGTTCAAAAAATGAATTTTTAAACAATAAAAAAATTAATTTTCAACAAAATAGTTCAATTTTCAACTAAAATAATGAATCTTTAATCAAAAATGACTTTTTAAATAAGTAGTTCAATTGTGAATCAAGTACAATAGTTATATTTTCAAATAAAAAAGATTAATTTTCAACTATAAATGTAATAATTAAAAATATGTTAATTATACTGCATCTGGCCAAAACCTTAACACCAATACAAATATAAATGTAATATTTTATATTTCAAACAAAGATATAAATTTTCAACTAAAATGATGAATCTTCAATAAAAAATGAATTTTGAACAAAAGAGATAAACAATCAACCAAATAGTGGAATTACACTAGGTAACAAGATTTTGTTTATCATCAATTGATGGGACACTTCAGTATGTTTTTTCCGAAGAAACAGGTTTAAAAGTTTTATGTGAGATAAATTTTCAACTAAAATGAGGAATCTTCAATAAAAAACATATAATTTCATCAAAAGCGTTGAACATTCAACCAAACAGTTGATTTTTTAACTAAAAAAGATAAATTGAACAAAAATGGAATACTTGAATTTTCAGTTTAAAAAATTGATTTTAAACCAGAAAATAAACGAATTTTCAACTTTCAACCAAGTTCTTGAATTTTTCACCATGAAAGATGACTTTTGAACCAAACGAGATGAATTCCGAACCAAAAATATAATAGTAAACTTTTCAATAAAAAAGCATTCAATTTTACGAAGTGTCTCGTCGTCCCGAAATTCGGGATGAGTAGTCAAATATTTGACATAAGCTTGGCTAGTACTAAATGTTATCTAAGTTCGTAACGTTACTTTCACTG
>CAKNYM010050882.1:89389-132790 GCA_932195095.1 Andricus curvator
CCCCCCCCCCCATTTAATTGGTAACGTAGTTTATGGACTGCCCCTAAGGTAGTGCCTTTAAACGAAAAGACGAAAATTGGTGTGTTGAGTTGATCTACGACTGGAAGGGAAATTAATCTGGCGCGATAATTCAGAGGGGTTCTGGTTCTATAGAACGGTTTGGTAGGTACCGCAACGACAATCCCAAAGTTAATCGATGGTTTCGTCGAATTGATACGCCTGGGATTGGCAGGTTGTTCCTGGCGAGGATATCTGGGGATGTCTATAACTCGATTCCCGAAGAGCAATGCCCTCTAGGAGGCTCTCAATATCCTAGCTTCCGCATTTCAACGCAGAATTAAGAGCCTTCATGTTGCCAGAATTTTCCTTTTCTATTACCGCGAACTTACTGCAAATACATCAAGTATTTTATGGATGTCATTAACGAATTCCAGAGCGCCTAGGAGGTCCCCTCTGAATTCTCCGGCGAACCCACCCAGAAAAAAAATTTTCTTCATTCAACAAAATCGTTTTGTTGATCGCATTTGGTTGACTTCAGAAAACATTATGGTTGAATAAACAAAGTATTTGTTCAGTTGACCAAATTCGTTTGCTTCAATCAAAATTCTTGGTTGTATCGTATTGTTGGTTTCAGAAAATATTTTATTGATTTTACAACATTTTTTGGCTGGATCTACCGAATAATTTAAGAGAGCATTTTATTAGGATCAAGAAACAGATTTGGTTGATTCAAATAAAATATTTTGTTAAAAGCATCTCAAAAACGACGGTCGCATGTGCACTTGGTGATGCCTATCAAAATACATGATCCGGAAACAGAATTGATTATGATTATGTTAAAAGTACGCAAGGTTACTTAAAACTGTGAGGTTGCCTAAAACTGCGTGATTAAGTTTTTGATAAAACAGCAGAACCATTTTTTGAATCAAATAAGCAAAGGATCCTGCGTCTTGTGATATTTAGTAGTTAAATAAGTTACTAAATAATTCACACAAGATGACACAACTCGATAGTAAGCCATTTACAATGTAAATTGTGCTGGGTCCTTTATTGTTGGATGAACTACAAATTCTGGTTAAATCAAACATAATCTTTTCTTAGATCAGCAGAAACACTTGTTTAAATTAACTAGAATAGTCTCTTCGATCGATCAAAATATTTGGTGGATTAATCAAAAGTTTTACTTGGATCAATCAAAATGTTTGCTTGGATCAACCGACAGATATCAACTAAATTTTACTAGCCGAAACATTTTCTTGGGTCAATCAAATATTTTGTTGTCCATATAATAACATTAATTACATTCTACGGTTGATTCAACAAAATATTTTTCTGGGTGCCTGAACATACTATTCTGAGCATCAACATTCTTCAACATATGAACATTTTCAGCATTTTTCCGATTTTTAAATATCTTAAGGGTAGAAAACCAGGTTGTTCCAAAAAAGCTAGGCAGTACAGTGATCCTCCGGGATATTAAGCCATTGCATATCATTCTGATAATCAACTTCAGATCAAAATTATACACTTTTCCGCAAAATTAATTTTTACACAGCTTCATTCATAGACGAGTGGCAGTTGTTAGACCTCTTATTGATGATAGTTGAAGTTTAGTCATGATTGACATAATATTTCTCAAACAAGGAATGTTTTAGAAAATTTTGAATTTCGGGGTGCGATTAAAATGACAATTTTCCTATGTTGGGCTATAAATCTTTTTGGCACTGGAAATTAATTTTTCTATTTCTAAAAGTATTTCATTAGAATTACCTAGTTCCGAACTTCCGACTCCCACTTCTGAAAGATTAACAACTTATTACTAGGATCGACCGAAATTTTGTTAGAAAACTTTGAGTCTTCAACAAAACACATGAATTTTCAAATAAAAACGATCAATTTTCAACCAAATAATTGGATTTCCATTTAAAAGAAAAACAATTTCAACAAAATCGTTAAATTTTCAATAAAATAATTAAATTTTCAAGCAAATAACACAACTTTTAACCAAAAAAGATGAATTCTCAACAAAAAATAAAATTCTACCAAAAGAGGTGAATTTTCAACTAAAATTATGAATCTTCAAGTAGAATACCTAAATCTTCAGTTGAAAAAATTTAATTATCAGCAAAAAAGCGAATTTTCAACTAAATAAGATACATTTTCAACAACGAATGAAATACTTAAATTCTAAATTGAAAAAATAAACATTTATAAAAAAACGAATTTCCAACAAAATAGATAAATTTTTAAAAAGAAAAATTAACTTGAAATTAAGATTACATTTCTACTACAAAATACGAATATAACATAAATATTAATTTTTCAAGCAAATAGTTGATTTTTCAAATAACGAAGATCATATTTCAACCATAAATGAAATAGTTACATTTTCAGTTAAAAAAGTTAATTTTCAACCACAAAAAAACGAATTTTTAACATAATAGTTAAATTTTCTAATAAAAAGAATGACTTTTCTACCCAGTTTTTCAATTTTTTAGGCAAAATGTCCAGCTTTCTAACCTAATATTTTTAAAGTAATGAAAGTTAACTTCAATGTTTATTTAAAATGTTATTGTTCAGACTGTAAATTATAAAAATTCATATTTACTTATCGCAAGCTTTGCAGTATTTCCTATATTCCCCTCTTTTTCTCTTTCTTCCGCTTAAATGCGAACTGAATTAATAAAACCCATTAGGACAATCTAACGATTTTTGGCTGAAAGTTCATTCTTTTTAGTGGAAAAGTCTAATATTAAATTTTTGGTTGATAATTCATCATTTTTTGTTAAAAATTCTATGATTTGTTTCAAAATTGAATTATTTTGTTAAAAATTGAAGAATCTTCTTTAAAAGGTTAAAAATACAACTCTCTGGCTAAAAATGAATCTATTTAGGTTAAAAATGCAACTGCGTGGTTGAAAATTGATCTGGTTTAGTTAAAGATTCAAGTATTTTGTTGAAAATTCGTTTTTGTTGGTAAAATCCCATTTTTTGTATTTTAAGTTAAAACTTTTTTTTTTGAAATATGAACTATAGTGAATCTTCGATAATACGAAGTGCTTCGGGACCGAAAAAAACTACAAATTATCGAGAATTCGTATGATTGAAAATAAGAATATAAACGCACATAATACGTCTAAAATACGTATATAATACGTTCCATAGAAGATATTATGAATCTCACTTGAAGGCGAAACTTAGTCCGATGAGGGCCGCATGAAACTGTTTTCCCAGGGCATATTTAATGCCCAAAAAAGCTTAACTGAGCGTTAAATTGTTGATAGGGTAAAAGAATAAGAAAAAGGGAAAAATATGGTTATCTGTGATCAAATTAATGCTTTTTATGAAGAAGTATGAAAAGAACTAGAAGTGATCCTTCCTAAAATAAAGTTGTTCCTAAAAAGGGCCGTTTGGTATGCTGTAAATAGCAGATTAATGAATAGAGTCAGTAAATGCAACTTTTTTCCTCCCGGAAGTTTTCAATAAAAGTCTAAAGCATCGAAGGTAGTAAATTATACATCACTTTGTTCAGGAACAAACCTACGAGAAATTGCTCAAACAAATTAAACATCTCTGAATTTCGTTGGTGGTGTTACATCCTGATTCTCGGCATTATTCTCGTCATCAGATTTCAAAGGTTCTTGTTCCTTTACACATTATCCAATATCTTACTCTCTGTAGGTTCTGTAGCAATTATTAAATTAGTGTACACATTAACAAAATCTTCAAAGTTTACCCGGTAAGAAGGAATGCATTGAAATGGATTAAAATGTCTTCAAATATTGTCAAATTCACAACGTTTTCCATCCAAATGAATGTCGTTTTCTGCCGTCAAGGTTCTTATTCATATGAACCTCAATCTGATCCTCGGCATCATTCTCGTTATTAGATTTCAAAGGTTCAAAGTTTCAAAGGCAATTATTAAATTAGTGTCCATATTAACACAATCTTCAAATTTGACCCGGTAAGAAGAAGTGCATTGAAATGGATTAAAATTTCTTTGAATATTGTCAAATTCACAACTTTTTCAATCCAAATGAATGTCTGTAAGTATGCGTAAGTATTATGCGTAAGTATTATTTTGTTGGTCTTACGGTCTTCGTTAACGTAAAAGAAATAACAAACGAAGTTACTAAAGAGTTCGTTTATTAATCATGCTGACGTTTCGGCTATCACTGCGTGCCTTTTTCAAAGAATCTAAATAACTAATATATAAATAACAACAGTTTTTAAATTTTTAAGAACAAAATTTTTTAAGTAAAAGAATTAAGAATACCTGTGATTAGCATCTTGTAAGAAACAAGAGTTTTTCAATTTTGGAGTCAACAACATGTCAATAGTTTATGGTCAATTTAAAAATAATTCTAAATTGTGACTGCAATTAAAAAAAAAAAACAATTATATAACATCGTCTCATAGAAAAAAGCCTCAAAGAGACTACATCTTAAGTTAGAAAAACAAAATCTCTATAATGTTTTGAGACAAACGACGAACATATGACAAAGTAGACAAGAGAAAAAAATTAAGGCGGTAAATTCATTAATGCAGAATAAAGGCGTCATTTAAGTGAGTCGCAAATGAGGAAAGCGAGCCAAAGCAACTGGATTTTAAATTGGTTTTTTATTATTTTATAATACTTTGATATATTTTGTTGACATTCATAATTTCTGCCTGTAAGTTAGTAGAAATATTGTGATATTTGTTTATAAAAATGGATTCTATCATTCGTCTTTTATAAGTACTTTTTCCTAGCCAGAATTTTAATATTGTTGAAATCAAAATCAAAGTGATGGTTTAATTTCCAACAATGTTGTGATAGACCTGTATTCAAATTTCCAACTCTACAATCTCTTTTATGTTCCGAAACTCTAGTTTTTAATGTTCTACCTGTTTCACCAATATACACTTTTTCACAACAATTACATTTATTGAGATAAACAATTCCAGACAAATTATTGGTGTTATCAATATCTTTTTGATTGAGTAAAAAATTTTTAAGAGTGTTTTGATTGCTAAAATAAACATTTATTTTAAATTTTTTTAACGATTTTCTCAACCTTTCCGAGAGTCCATTTTTATGAACAAATATCACAAAATTTCTATTATCTTACAGACAGAAATTATGAATGTCAACAAAATATATCAAAGTATTATAAAATAATCAAAAACCAATTTAAAATCCAGTTGCTTTGGCGCGCTTTCCTCATTTGCGATTCATTTTAATGACGCCCTTATTCTGCATTAATGAATTTACCGCCTTAATGTTTTTCTCTTGTCTACTTTGTCATATGTTCATCGTTTGTCTCAAAACATTATAAAGATTTTGTTTTTTCTAACTTAAGATGTAGTGTCTACCTAAAAAAGCCTCTTTATTTTTTTAGGCTTTTTTCTACAATAGGATGTTATATAATTGTTTTTTTTTTTCAATTGGGAGTCACATTTTAGAATTATTTTTAAATTGACCATATACTGTTGACATGTTGTTGACTCCAAAATTGAAAAACTCTTGTTTCTTCCAAGATACTAATCACAGGTATTTTTAATTATTTTACTTACAAAATTTTGTTGTTGTTAAACATTTTTAAACTGTTGTTATTGATATATTATTCATTCAGATTCTTTGAAAAAGTCACGCAGTGATTGCCGAAACGTGAGCATGACTAATAAACGAACTCTTTAGTAATTTCATTTGTTATTTCTCTTACGTTAATGAAGACCGTAAGACCAACAAAATAATACTTACGCATAGTTACATTGACGGTCGAAGAAAGGCTTGATTTGATTCTTATTAAATCTGATTGTTAATCAAATGAATGTCCTTTTCTGCCGTTAAGGTTCTAATTCATATGAACCTCAACTATTTGTGTCTCAATTCAATCCTGTTTAATCCCATAATGATTTCCGCCAATGCATGCATAAATTTTAATTCGATTGAAGATCCCGGTAAGAAGGCTCGCATTGAAAAGTATTCGAAAATTTCCTGTTCAATGGTGACGTGACAATTATTGTTGAATCCTTTTCGATACAGTTTTTGTCCTCGCGGTTTGAATCGCCATAGCAGTAGAAATTATCTCCTAAACTGAACCCCTCTCTGTACACAGTGGCGACAATATTTTTCTGAATACTTTTGGATACCCCAAATCGACCATAAAATAGAACATTTCGCTGTTCTTATTTACTGTTTTTCAAATAATAATGAGGTTAAAACATTCAAAAACACAGTATAATTAATTTTACGTTGTCGAGATTGATTGCTACACAGGTAGCTGTGATGAAAACTAATTTTTGAAATTTATTTATCACGATTTTATAATTTTTTTAATTGATCGCGTTTGGATAAAGTGAAAGTTTCGTGACGGAGTGATGTATTGTTATGCACAACCTTACTAGATTTTTCAAATTTTATGCATTGGAAGCGCCCTCTAATGCGTTAAATAAAAATGGTGTTTTCAATTTATTTCAGGTTACGTTTGACAGGTCTGATCGGCTTTGAAAGGGATTGGAATCCAAATAAATATTCCTAATCAGGGATTCAAAAAAGAAGGACAGAAACGCATTCCTAGGTATTGAAATTTTTAATACCTTTGAATGCAAGCCTTCTTACCGGAATGGTAGAAACCCGGTAATAAGCGTTGAATAGAGAAAAATAAATTTTTTGAGATTTCAGCGTAAAAGTGAAGATCATTCTATTTTTTTGAATGCGCGATTTTTCCATCTGTCTAAAATTCCATCATAAGAATAGGATATCCCCGAAACTAATTCATTTCTATTTCCATAGCGACCGCCGCATAGCTTCCTATTCCACAAAAGAAAACGGGTTTTCAATATATTTAATTCTTTCTAATTGTATCGGTAGGCACACCTCACAGAGATGATTTGTATTCCGCAAAAGTGGTCATATTTTGGGTTTATTTAATTCCTTCTAATCAGTTAAAAAAATATGTGAAATTAATTGTTTTGATTTCTTCATGTGGAATATAAGTTTTGAAATTTGAATTCTAATCAATTCAAGTCTGCCTCTCTGAGTTAAAATTATTTTAATTTACACATTTGAATGGATTTCATCTGTAATGTATTATCCTCAATATTATCAGGAAATAATGCACTTTTTAACACGTTTAAATAAATTATTAAAATATAAATAAATATAAATTCGAATATGTTCCGAATGTATAAGTTATGAGACGATTTAATAATGGAAAAATAGGTCAAACAAATAATACACTTCCAATAAATTTTACTACGTCGATTGAGAGAAATAGGATTTGCACTTTTTCTTTTCCCGTTGGGGGAATTTTAGACGGCGGAAAAATCGCAATACAAATTCTTAATTCTTTTGAATTCAGCGCTTATTACTGGGAACAGAAGGCAAGTTAATCCTGTTTACTGGTGTAAGGCGAGGACGAATTTTGAAGTCAAATTAATTCCTTCCGTGAAGTATAATTATCAACATTTTAATCCAGGACAATTCTATTTGACTCAGAGTGCATTCAAGGCAATCCCGAACAATTCCTCCTACAGCCAAATTCACAAAACTTTGAAATCAAATGAATGTCATTTTTCGCCATATTTGAAATCATTTTAATCCATTTCAATGCACACCTTCTTACCTTCCTTACCCTTTTCTCATGCGAAGCCTAGAGCAATCTTCTTATGATTCTCTTTCGGTATAGGTAACTTTAAGGTTCTTGATAATTCCTTGATCCATTGATTGCAATTTCGCACTGAAATTCGGTAGTAAGTAAACCACTTTCACGGATTTTAGTGTTTGCATCAAGACTTTCGGATGAGCCCGACAATTATCCACAAATAGAAAAACTTAACGATGATCACTTTGGCTTCTTCACATTTTAAAGTGGTCATCCAAGATTTTTGATTGCTTTTGTAAAGCCCTACTAAAGAATTGACTCCCTTGAAACATCGTTGATTCTCTGATTTTCCTATTACTAATAACTTTAGTTTTTCTTTACCAGACATATTAGCGGAGACCATAGAAGTAACAGGATATTTTCTCTCCTTTCTACCATGACAAGTGGTCACATGCAATCACCTAGATTGCAAATATGAATTTTTCGAAGTATGTTAAGGAGCCGTCCATAAATCTCGTGACGCGTTTTTCTTTTATTTATATCGTTGTATCCTTTTTCACTTCAGGAAAATTTTATTCTCATCTTTATTTAAACAAAGGAAAAACGTGTCACGAGATTTATGGACTGCCCCTAATTACTCACTGACGTACTTCGCGTTACAGAGGTTATCCTCACGGCGGAGCGTATAATATTCTTCAAATTATCAAAAAATTCGAATTATCGAACTTAGAATTATCGAACTTCGACTTATCGAGAAATATTAACGTGAGAAACTTCGAGTTTCATCCGGGGCCGAAAAGAGTTCGAATTGTCGAAAATTCGTATTATTTTATAATACGAATTCGTAGTATTTTTGGTTGGAAATTCAACTTCTTGGTTGAAACTTGAATCAGTTTCTTAAAAGTTAATTTTTTGTTTGGAAATTCATAATTTTAGTTTAAAATTTGTTCTTTCATTTGGTTCGAAATTAATTTTTTAACTGAAAATTTAACTATTTTGCTGAAAATTCAACTGTTTGTAGAAAATTCGTCTTTTTGGCTCGAAAGCTCAACAATATGATTGAATTTATTTCTTCTTTCTTGACTAACAAATTTTCTTTGGTTAAAATTCTTCCTGTAGCAATTTCACCCTTTTTTTTAACATTTGTATTTTCGACTCGAAAATTTAACAATTTTGTAGGAAATTTAACTATTTGGTTGGAAATTTATGTATTTTGTTGAAAATACATCTTTTTTCGTTAGAAAATCAAGTTTTTGGTTAAAAATGCAACTGCTTAGTTGAAAATTAATCTGTTTTAGTTGAGGATTCAAGTATTTTGTTAAATTTTTTTTTGGTTAAATCTAGCTGATTTTTATTTTTATTTAAAATCTGTTCTAAAATATAAAATATTACGTTTTTCGTTGAAAATTCACATCTTTTTTAATTGAAAATTCAACTCCTTGGTTCAAATTTTCTGAAAAGCTAATCTTTTTGTTGAAGATTCATAGTTTTAGTTGAAAATTCGTTTTATTTTATTAAAACTTAATTTTCTTAACAAAAAATTTAACTATTTTGTTGAAAATTAACTTTTGTGTTGAAAATTCGTTTCTTTTTCAGTTTAAAAATAATTGTTTAAACTTAAATTTCAACTATTCCATTTTTGGTTGAAAATTTATCTATTTTAGTTAAAAATTTAACTATTTGGTTAAACATTTATCTCTTTTGGTTGCAAATGCATGTATTTTTCAAAAAACAGTCTTTTTTGTAGAAAATTAATCTTCTTGTTTAAAATTTAATCTTTTTGATAAAAAATTCAACTATTTAGTTGAATGTTGAACTAATTTGTTCAAAATTAACTTTTTAAATAAAAATTAATTTTACTTGAAAACTCATTTCTTTCATTGAAAATTTTTCTATTTGGTAGAAAATCCTTATTTTTGGTTCAATTCAACTATTTGTTATGTAAATTAAAATCTTTCTTGGTTGAAATATTTTGTGGGTTGAATTTTGCGGGTTGAAGATTCATAATTTCAGTTAAAACTTTATTCCTTTTTTTTTTGTAAAAAATTAATTTTTTTAACTGAAAATTTAACTATTTTGCTGAAAATTCATATTCTTGGCATGAAAATTCAACTATTTGGTGCAAAATTATACTATTTTGTACAAAATCCTTTTTTTAAATTGAAAATTAATTCTCTTGAATGAAAATTTATTACTCAATTCTTGGTTACAAATTTATATTTTTCAGTTTAAAAATTCAACTATTTAGTTAAAAAATTTTAGAAGCGAAATAAATATAAACCAACAATTAATCAATCAAAATTTGGACTAATATCGCATCCATTGTTCAAACTATTTAATTTTAAAAAAAAAGCACTTTGTTCAAAATTCGTGTTTTTTGTAGAAAATTAATTTTCTTGCTTCAAAATTCAACTATTGGGTTAAACATGTATATTTTGTATTGAAAATGCATCTTTTTTATAGAAAATGAATCTTCTGTGAGGCAAATTCATATTTTTTTGCAAGTTTAAATATTTAGTTAAAAATGCCACTGTTTGGCGGACATTAATCTATTTTGGTTGATGATTCAACTATTTTCTTAGAAATTCGTCCGAGGCCTGGAAAAAAAAAAGAATCAGGAATATATTCTGTTTGGTGAGTATAAAAGTTTGTGTCAGTCTGAAGGTGAAAAACGCAGTTGGCACCAGTTATCTACTTATTTTTCCCAGTCAGCGGAGATGAATGGAGCCGGAATATGCGGAATTCATGCGTATAATGCTACGATAAGAAAATTGCGATAAAGCAGAAACATCCGCGTTGCATACGAGCGACAATTTTCCACAAATTTGATAAAGAGGCCTACATGTGAAGGAAATTTAAAGTCAAATATTTACTTATCAGAAATGTGTGCTTAGCAAAAAACGTGTCCTTATGAGAAGAATTGGGATAAATCAATGTTCTCTAAGAGGTACGAACTTTTAAATTAATCTATTTTAAGTTGCTTAAAGAATGAAGGTATTTCTCTCAAAGATGAAATTTCTCTTTTCTCAAAAAGGTGTACAAACTTTCATCTGAAATACTTTGTGTGGAACCGTTTCTCGCTTAAAACGGTTTCGATGTAACTGGAACATTCTTTTATCGGAAATTAAAGCACTGAAAGCGTTTCTTATTGATCAAACTAAAAATGTGTATGTGTAATATCAAATAATTAATCACTTTTGGAAGACATTAGGTACAGATTTAGACAGCGACATCTCCTTATCCATAAATTTAATGGCAATAAAAAGTAATAAGTTTGAGATAAATATATCTACTTATAGATACTGAGATGGTAAATGCTAGTTGATCAATTTAATCCCGAAATTGGATCGAAGTGATATGCAACGCTTTTATACATATTTCGAATTTTTGATTTGATCAGCAAAATGCGCTTCAGGATGATCCGATTTTCAAAATCAATTGACTGTTAGAAATTTTCATGAGAAGCAACTGTCGAGTGTCAGGTATGCCACCACCAAGTCCTAACCTTCTACATATGCACATTAAAATTTGAAAAACTGATTGTGTTTTTTTGAAGATATTTTCCTAATATTTTTGAAAATATATTTATAGCCCAATATGGGAAAATTAGAATCTCTCTTCCACCCTAAAATTCAAAATTTTCAAAAACATTCCTTGTTGGTCCTATGAAGTTGCAAATCTTTCCACAAGCCGTAGTCAGCACTAGGTAAATCTATAAAAACTCTTTTAGAAAGAATAAAATTATTTTCCAGATTTAAATATTCGTTTTATTTTTGTTGGAAATAAATTTTTTTAATGTTAAATTTAACTTTTCCAGTTGAAGATTCATCATTTTAGTTTTCTGTCGAAGGATTTATAGTTTCTGATGTGCTTAGTCTAAACCAAAATGGTTATAGTGTTTAGCTGTGAGAAAAATCCTCTCTCCCTATTTTAGATGAAAATTCATCTCTTCCATTGAAAATCCAAATATTCTTGGTTGAAATTTAATTTTTTTGTTTAAGTCTAGCATTATATTTTTGATTGAGAACTTATGTTTTTTGGTTGCAATTTTTATTTGTTGACAGAACATTTCATTATTATTTTATTTAAAATTTAACCGTTTTGTTGAAAATTCGTCTTTTTGGGTTTTAAATTCAACTATTATGGTAGAGAATTCAACTACATGGATAAAAATTAACTTTTCTTAATTCATATTTTTTGGTTGAAAATTCAAATGTTCTGTAGACAATTCGTCTTTTTGGGTTGAAAATTCAACAACTTGGTTGAAATTTTTTTCTCTTTTGACTAAAAAGCTTTTCTGAATTGAAAATTTATCTCTTCCAGTATAATTTCCCCTTTTTTGTTAAAAAATGACAATGACTTGATTAAAAGTTAAACTACCTTGTGATCAATTTTGTTCCTTTTTTTAAAGTTTTATAACTGTGGTGACTTTAATGATACTAAGATGTACCTTTTTAAATTATTCATAATAAGACGTAGTTTTGAAGAAATATTTTCAAAAAATTCAAAAACTTTTCAGATACTTTAAAAATAAATTTTTAGACTCAATTTTTGAACAAAAAATGCATTTTTGACTTTCTTTACATTTTTTTATTGATAACTTACAAATGTGCTACAAAAGCCCTATAAATATGGGCACGCTGTATGTAGGGACGCCATGCCACGGCGTACGTTCCTAATTATTTCTCGAAAACTAAGAGAGGTCACATTTTTATATTCACAGGGTTTTCAGAGGGCATTATAATTTTGTTTTCAGAAAATATTTCTTCAAAACTGCGTCTTATTATTTATAATTTTAAAAAAATCTTAATTTAATTAAAGTCATCAAAGTTATGAAAGTTCAAAATAAAGGACCAAAATTTTCAATTTTGAATATCTCCGAAGATTTTTCAACTTTTCAAAAATTATTTCAGTGCTTTTTTTTTAACACCTAAGAGAACGGATACTAGAATTTCATTTTTTTAAAGATTCACCCCTTTGGTTGAAAATTTAACTATTCCATTTTTGGTTGAATTGGTTGAAAATTCGTCTTTTTGAGTAGAAAATTAATCTTCTTTCTTGAAAATTCATCTTTTTGGTTGAAGATTTCCCTACTATGTGAAAAATTCGTCGTTTTTAGTTGAATTCAACAAATATCAAATTTTAGATTTTGGGTCAGAAACTTGGAACACATTTTGGAAC
This sequence comes from Andricus curvator, assembly GCA_932195095.1. Taxonomy (NCBI): domain Eukaryota; kingdom Metazoa; phylum Arthropoda; class Insecta; order Hymenoptera; family Cynipidae; genus Andricus; species Andricus curvator. Next base: position 102,160 of record CAKNYM010050882.1, read on the forward strand.
GTTTTCTTTGATTTTTTAGACTTAGCGGTTGAAAACGACTACTTTCCCTGGCAGGTAGGGCGATTAAACTTTGTTTGCATTAGATTTTAAGTAAGGAGATTTTTTATTTTTCGTCTTACATAAACCTTGCAAACTTCAGTTTCACGAAAAGGTCATTAAACAAACAATCGTGACATAGTACTTGGAGGCCGTTCAAAAAATATGTAAAGTATTTAGGGAGGGAACCGCCCCTTATCCACTCAGAGCAATTTCCTCTGGTGTCAAACGGATGTCTTTTGACACCAATGGAATTTCCTCTTAAATTTAAGGTTAAGCGAATTTTCATTTGTCTCGAAAAAAATATTTTTCGAGCAAAAATCGTTTCTTTACGGCAAACTTCATCTAATCTCCCAGGCAAATAACTCGGCTTGTGTAAAAAAATATTTATCTGGTTCAAAAACAAAACACGCATAAGGACGATTATTTTGTTTCGAGAAAAATTTTTCTCTGATTGTCCATTATCAAAAATCAACATATCCCTACCTCGCTGACAATACGGCGGCGAGGTTGCTATAAAAAGCGAAGTAAGGCGATTGGCAATATTATTGCGGATTTGAAATATATACTGAAAATTTGAAGAAGAACGCGAATTCAGGATGAAATCTATTATTCCAACGAGGTGGTGCCATTTTTGGACTTATATTCTTATGGCTCTTGTAATCTTCCAGCTTGCAGAATTTGCTACAGCCAGCCACCTTATTCAACTCAACCACGTTCTATTTTATGCGGTAACGATCTTTATACTACTCTTAAACGGGTGTGCAAGAATAACTACGATCTAAACAAGAATCCTTTCCTCGCTGCACAGTGCTGCAACCCAGGTTGCGCAGAACTGTAACTGGACACCGTCTGCAAGTGAGTATCTTCCTATTTAACACTTCTTCTAACCCTGTTTATGAGTACATCCCAAAAAACTTGAAAAATTTGCTTACAGAAAACGAAGTTATTCAACTCAACCACGTTCTATTTTTTGCGGTCGACAGCTTTATACCACTCTTGATTCGTTGTGTAAATATGGCTATGATCTAAGCAAGAATCGTAACCTCCCTTCAACGTGCTGCAACCAAGGGTGCGCAGAATTGGAACTTGACACCGTCTGCAAGTGAGTATCTTCCTGTTTGAACCTTCCTCTAAAACTGTTTATGAGTACACCCCAAAAAATTTGCAAATTTTGCTTACAGACCGCCATCTTATCCAACTCAACCACGTTCTATTTTATGCGGTAACGATCTTTATACTGCTCTTAAACGGGTGTGCAAGAATAACTACGATCTAAACAAGAATCCTTTCCTCGTTGCACAGTGCTGCAACCCAGGTTGCGCAGAACTGGAACCGGACACCGTCTGCAAGTGAGTATCTTCCTATTTAACACTTCTTCCAAACCTGTTTATGAGTACACCCCAAAAAACTTGAAAAACTTGCTTACAGAAAACGAAGTTATTCAACTCAACCACGTTCTATTTTGTGCGGTCGACAGCTTTATACCACTCTTGATTCGGTGTGCAAATATGGCTATGATCTAAGCAAGAATCGTAACCTCCCTTCAACGTGCTGCAACCAAGGTTGCGCGGAATTGGAACTTGATACCGCGTGCAAGTGAGTATCTTCCTATTTGACCCTTCTTCTAAAACTGTTCATGAGTATACCCCAAAACATTTGGAAAATTTTCTTACAGACCGCCATCTTATCCAACTCAACCACGTTCTATTTTATGCGGTCGAAAGCTTTATACCGCTCTTGATTCGGTGTGCAAATATGGCTATGATCTAAGCAAGGATCTTACCCTCCCTTCAACGTGCTGCAACCAAGGTTGCGCAGAATTCGAACTTGACACCGTCTGCGAGTGAGTATCTTCCTATTTGACCCTTCTTCTAAAACTGTCTATGAGTACACCCCAAAATTGTTTTCTGCACTTTTTGACAAAATAGGGAAAAGCGGGTAAAGCGGCGCGATCAATTAAAAAAAATTCTATATAGGTTAAACGTACCAATAGTCAGACAAATAGCGTTACCCTCATATTTAAATTATTGTAGGCACTTATTATTAACTTATTTCCAATAAAGATTCACATTTTCGGCCTCTATATTCATTTATAAAGTTATTTCTGCTATCTATTTTTAAGTCAAATTCCATTTTAAAAGGAAAAAAAGGTTTTCTGGAAAAAGTTAGGAAAACAGCGGTGGTCGGACAAGATTTTTAGTGGTCGAACAGCATGTGTTCCAATAGTCGGACAGTATTTTTATGTATTACAAATTTCTATCTAAAAGAAACAGGCTCAATAATACACTACTTTAAAATACTAGAAGTAAGAATGTTTGACCAAAAGTGCATTTTAAATGAAGTAATTGAAATTATAGAAAAAATTTAAAAAAATGTAAAATTGTATCGATTATAGGTTAGGAAGGTTAGAATTTCAAGACAATTAATGATTATAAGCTCACTCTTGAAAACGAACCTTCTCCACTATTTAAAATATTATAAATAGTTTTATTCCAATTCATAATAAAAAATTCAGTTATTTTTCTCCATCTATCGAAGTTTGACAACAAAATGAAATAAAAGTCAAACTGATGTATCTAAGTCGTGGTTACACAGGTTACGATTTCAAGATAATGTTCACATTTTTTTATAATGTCGAATACAGTAATACACAAACAAGTTTCGAAATAATAGCTTTATCTAAAAACAAGTAAATGATAAATTCTATTGCAAAAAATGTATGACTACGTTTTATTTATCTCCTGATCTTAGTCGTCCGACTTTAAAAGCACTGCCAAAATGACATTCACGCTAGAGGTCGGACAGGCTGTCAGATCTCTAAGTGAATTAAAAAATTCTGCTTCTTATTTCGGACAGATTAAAACCCTCGAAATATACAATACATAAATTGAATTTGTCAAGGATTTCGAAAGCTTCAAGTCTCCCACTTTTGGAAAATGCAGCTATTTCAGTCAAAACTTAACTAATGTAAGTCATAACGTCAAAATAAAAATGTTCTATTTTCTGACACAGGAAACAGCACACATACCCAAAATGGCGATAAAGGCTGATCGGCTTACTAAACATTTTCATTACCGTAAAATAAATAGAAGTTTACACAATTTTTTTCCTTGCGTGTTACTAGAAAGTAGGCAGAATGCAAACATCTATTTAATTTGTATAATTATAGTTTATCACACTATTCTTACTATAAAATATACGAGACTGTTCGACCACTGATACGTGTCCGGAGACTGGTACACTTACCCTGTTATGAACGAGTGAGGTTAGGTTCAGTATATGCATTTATGAATGCAATATAAAATAAAAGAAATTAGATTATTAGAGATAATTGTTTAATTTTGAAGCTAAAAAGTTTATTTTGGGTGTTTCTCGTCTATTATGACAATTGCAAAAAGTTCATTCAAGCTTATAGTATTTTGCTTTAAATGTATTAACACTTTGTTAATATTTATCTTATGATTTTTCCGAAGGATTTCATGTGTCAGAAACAGGTAAAGTTAGTTAGTAAAAGTCTTATTTCAATACTATACACAAGCGGGTAATTCGGCGCCTGTGGGCCATTTTAATGGTAACATTTCGAGATGTTGAATATTTGTATGTTCACAGCTTTGGTTGCTAATCACTCCCAGAATAGAATCTCCATTTTATTCGACCTGCAAGTGAATAAAGATATCTGATTTTACTGAAATTCTGCGTTTGATTGTCATAATTTTTTTTAAATTTGCATACAGGTAAAATGAATAGTGCGCGCCGCATTACCCGACTGATAGGGCAAGTTGACGCACGTGGACTTACCTGGAAGACTTAATAATTGAGTATTTTAATTCATATAGATTCAGTTTTTTATATAAATAAAGCAAAGCTCAGATGTTGGTCTATGTGTTACATATTTAGCCATTACATTATTGAATTTATTTTTTTCTACCAAATGATGTGTGCGTGCCGCATTACCCGCTTCTATCCTACGTAGAAAATTCTTGTTCTTTCATAAATAGTCATAGATAGTCCCTTAAAAAAAGTTATAATGGGAATGAAAACTCGAACAGGTTTGTGCCGTGATAATCACCGTTTTTAAATAAATGGTACTTTCATTTTTTTCATGGACGGTAAGCAGCTACTCTGTTTACGTCCAATTTTTAAATGCAAGCACTAATTTAGGAAATTCTTCATCTCAATCAGGAAAAAATTCTACTTTTACTGAGTTATTCTGCACATTATGGTGCAAATATTTTGAAGAATGGTAACTTTTTGAAGTTTTGCTATCAAGAAATTACATTCAAAAGATATCACACATTTTTCAATACACACACCAATCATCGAATGCTGGTAATGAAATTTATAAAGATTAATTTTTTACTGGAATAGCTAACAGAAGCAACTCTCTTCTAAGGATTACATCCGTTCGGCGCAGATGGTGGACTTTTCAAAGAAAAAGCTAAGTGTGAATCTAACGCTAATTTCAGTGTACCATTTTCCTGACACAAATATTAACCTTTGTAGTGTGACAGTTACTCTGCAACAAGGTATGGCTTTCCTCGGACTTGGGGTACGAAACATCACCTGCTATCAATTGTTGGTATAGTTTTGTGGCAAAAACATCTTGATATTAGGCGTAACAATATTTATCCAAGAGTTTATAACGTGTACGATAAAGGAACTAATTAGTATAAAGTACATCATACATATATAACTTACGTATTAAACTGTACTGAAAATAAAATTGTTTCAATATATATATATATATATGCATAACGTGTAAATATTTTTTCAGACCTAAAAATGAAAGCAGTACTGCGTTAATCTCTGTTTTAGTTTGAATTAAAAATACTGATGGTGAAATGGTTTAGGACATGGACGCATGAGCTATTAGTATTTTTTTTAAATTTATGGATGCGAGTGTATGGAGCAGAACAGCTATGTCATACAATAAAATATGCTGGGAAGTACTAATTGTTTGAAAGTCAAGTATTCCCCTTTTAGTCGAAAATTGATGTTTTTAGTTGTAAAATCGTATTTTTTGGTAGACAATTAATCTTCTTTGTTGAAAATTCATCCTTTTAATTGAAAATTCAAGTTCTTGGTTCAAATTTGAATTCCTTTTTCGAAAATTGATTCTTTTCAGTTTAAAATTCATTATTTTAGTTGAAAATTCAACAATTTCGTTGAAGTTTTTTTTCCCTTTTTGACTGAAAATTCTTCCTTCGTTGAAAATTCAAGGCTTTTTTTAAAATTCGTCGTTTTGTTTGATTACTAATATTTTTTATTTTTAACGGAAATAATTTTTTGTTCAAATATCAACTATTAAATTTTTTTGTCAAAAATCGTTTTTTTTTGTAGAGATTATTCTTGGCTTTCTGCGACCCTTAGTAATAATACTAGTTTTTCGGTTTTGTGGCTTTAGGGCAGAAAATGAATCTTCTTGATTGAAAATTAATCTGTTTTTGTTAAGGATTTAACTATTTTGTTGAAATTTCGTCTTTTTTGATGAAATTAAACTGTTTTTAATTTATAATAATTATCTATTGAAATTTCAATATTATTGTCACATTTTTCGTTGAGAATTAATTTTTTTTTGTAGAAAATTAAACTGCTCAGTTGAAAATTCATTTTTTTTTTGGTAGGAAACTGATTAATCTCTTCTGGTAGAAATTTCCCCTTTTTCTGTTGAAATGGACACTGTTTGGAAGCAAATTAAGCTTTTTTAATTAGGCATTTAAGTATTTGGTTGAAAATTCAACTACTTAGTTGAAAGTTAAACTCCTTGCTTAAGAATTTGTTTTAGTGGTTCAGAATTGAACTATTTCTTTGAAAAAATATTTTTGTTTGTATGAAAATTGCTTAATTTAACTGAAATTTTAACTGTTCCATTTTTGGTTATAAAATGGTCTCTTTGGTTAAAAATTCAACTATTTGGTTAAAAATGTATCTATTTTTAGTTGAAAGTTCAACTATTTAGTTAAAAAATCATGTATTTTATTACCAATTCACCTAGTTTGCTGGAAAATGCATAGTTTTTGTTGAAAATTCATCGTTATGATTGAAAAGACCAGCTTTTGGTTAAAATTGGAACTCTCTTGTGTTGAAAATTCATTTTTTTGGTTGAAGATTCATTATTTTAGTCAAAAATTCAGTCTTTGGTTGCAAATTTAATTATGTTGTTGAAAAATCATGTATTTTGTTCAAAATTTATCTTTTTGGATTGAAAATTCAACAATTTGATTGCATTTCTTTCCTTCTTGACTGAAAAATCTTTCTTCGTTGAAAATTGAACTCTTTTGTTTCAAATTCGTCGTTTTGTTTGGATACAACTTTTTTTTCATTAAAACAAAATTATTGTTGGTTGAAATATCAGTTATTACATTTCTTGTTGAAATTAGGATATTTCTTTAAACATCTAAGAAAATGGATACTAGAATTTCATCAAAATTACTAGCAATAGACGAAATTCTTTAGATGATTTGACATGGAATTGCTCTTATTAAATTTTTTTAAGATTCACGTGTTTCGTTGAAAATTTAACTATTCTGTTGAAAAATTGTTGTACTTTTGTTAAAAATTAATTTTTTTATCTGAAAATTTCACGATTCCTTTATTGATTGAATTGGTTGAAAATTATGTATTTTGTTGAAAAGTGGTCTTTTTGGGTAGAAAATTAATCTTTTTTCTTGAAAATTTATTTTTTTGGTTGATGATTTAATTATTTTGTTAAAAATTCGTCTTTTTAGTTGAATTCAACTAGTTGGAAATTCCGGGAAATAGCTTGGGATTTTTTAAAAAGATTGAGTAGCCACCCTAATTTTCTTGACATCAAAACCTACAAAATTCAAGTTTTAGATTTTAGATAAGAAACTCGGAACACATTTTGGAACATTTACTTTGATTTTTTAGACTTAGCAGTTGAAAAAGACTACTTTCCACGTCAGGTAGAGCGATGAAACTTTTTCTGTATTAGATTTTTTTTTCTTGTGTCAAACGGATGTATTTTGATCATCTTTTTCCAGAAAACATTTCTCATTTTCGGCAAACTTCGTCTTATCTCCCAGACAAAAAATGCCGTTTGTGTAAAAAAAATATTTATGTGGTTCAAAACAAAACACGCAAGAGGATGATTGTTTTGTTTCGAGATAAATTTTTCTCTGATTGTCCATTATCGACAATCAACATATCCCTACTTCACCGGCTATCTGGCAGCGAGGTAGCTATAAAAAGCGAAGTGAAGCCATTGGAAATATTAATGTGGATTTCGAAATATATACTGAAATGGTGAAGAAGAACGAGAATTCAGGATGAAATCTATTATTCCAATAAGGTTGTGCGATTCTTGGACTAGTATTCCTATGGTTCTTGTAATCTTCCGACTCACAGAATTTGCTTACAGCCATCAACCTTATCCAACTCAAACACGTTCTATTTTATGCGGTTACGATCTTTATACCACTGTTCAAACGGTGTGCAAAAATAACTATGATCTAACAAAGGATCGGAACCTCCCTTCAAAGTGCTGCAACCAAGGTTGCGCATTATTAGAACTTGACACAGTCTGCGAGTAAGTATCTTCCTACTTAACCCTTCTTCTAAAACTGTTTATGAGAAGAAACCAAAAAACTTGCAAAATTTGCTTACAGACAGCGACGTTATCCAACTCAGCCACGCTCTATTTTGTGCGATTACGATCTTGATACCGCTCTTGATTCGGTGTGCAAAAATGGCTATGATCTCAACAAGGATCCTAACCTCGCTTCAACTTGTTGCACGCAAGGTTGCACATTATTGGAACTTGACACCGTCTGCAAGTAAGTATCTTCCTACTGAACCGTTCTTTTAAAACTGTTTATGAGTACACCCAAAAAAACTGGTAAATTTGCTTACAGCCAGCGACCTTATCCAGTTCCACCACGTTGTATTTTATGCGGTAAAGAGCTTGATACCGTTCTGGATTCATTTTGCGAATATGGCTATGATCTAAGAAAGAATCCTACCCTCTCTTCAAAGTGCTGCGACCAAGGTTGCTCATCATTGGCACTTGACACCGTCTGCAAGTCAGTATCTTCCTATTTAACCCTTCTTCTAGAGCAGTTTATGAGAACACCCAAAAAACTTGCAAAATTTCCTTACAGCGAATCACCTTGTGCAACTCAACCACGTTTTACTTTATGCGGTTATGATCTTTATACCGCTCTTGATTTGGTGTGCATATATGGATATGATCTAACAAAGGATCCTTCCCTTCTTTCAAAGTGCTGCAACGAAGGTTGCGCAATATTGGAACTTGGAACCGTCTGCAAGTAAGTATCTTCCTATTTAACCCTTAGTCTAAAACTATTTATGAGTATACCCCAAAATTGTTTTATACACTTTTGGACAAACTAGAGGAGAAGCGGGAAATGCGGCACGGTGGATTTTACAAAAATATACGTATTGTGAACGAGTGATGTTGGGTTCAATACATTTTTTTATGAATGCAATATCAAATAGTAAAAGAATCATGTTATTTAAGATAATTGTTTGATTTTTAAGCTAAAAAGTTTGTTTTGGGTGTTTCTCGTCTATTGTGACAGTTGCGAAAAGTTCATTGAAGCTATAGTATTTTGATCCAAATTTATTAAAACATTGCTAATATTGATTCTCTGACTTTCGAAGGATGTCATGTGTCACAAATAGGTAAAGTTAGTTAATAAAAGTCTTATTTCAATACTATACACAAGCGGTTAATGCGGCGTGGAAGGCCATTTTGATTGATAAAATTTCGAAATGTTGAATATTGTATGTTCACAGCTTTGGATGCTAATCACTCCCAAAATAGAATCTTCAATTTATTTTTTCAAACTGCAAATGAATATAGATATCTGATTTTACTGAAATTTTGCGTTAGATTGTTGGAAAATTATTTTTAATTTGCAAACAGATAAAATTAATAGTGCGCGCCGTATTACCCGACTGGTAGGTTAAGTTAACGCACGCGGACTTTTTTGGGAGACTTAATAATTATATGTTGTAATTGATATAAATTTAATTTTTCATAGGAATAAAGCAAAGCTCAGATATTGGTCTATGTGTTACATATTTTGCCATTACATTATTGAATATATTTTTCTTTCTACCGATTGATATATGTTATGCGTGCCGCATTACCCGCTTCTAGCCTACGTCTGCAATTGTTGTTCTTTTATGCTCATAGATAATCCCTTAAAAAAGTTATAATGGGAAGGAAAACTCAAACAGGTTTGTACCGTTTACTATTTTTTAAATAAATAATAAATTCATTTTTTTTTTAAGAACTAGTAACTACTTTTACGTCCAATTTTTGAATGCAAGCACTAATTTTAGAAATTCTATACCTTAATTAGGAAATCATGCTCCTTTTACTAAGTTAGTCTGAACATTTCATTATGGTGCAAAAAATTTAAAAATGTCAATTTTTAAAGTTTTGCTATCAAAAAATTACATTTAGAAGAAAATTACAAATTTTTTTGTTTTGAAAAAGCGACATGATTCGTTTTTCATCACACATTTTTCAATACACACACCAATTAACGAATGTTTCTAATAAAATTTATAATTTTTTTTTACTTTAATAGCTAACAGAAGCAACTTTCGTCTAAGGATTACACTGGTTCGGCACAGATGGTGGACTTTTCACTGAAAAAAGAAAGTGTGAATCTAACGCTAATTTCAGGGTATCATTTCCCTGCAAAAAAAAATGAACCTTGGTAGTGTGAAAGTTACCCTGCAACAAGGAATCGTTTCCCTAGGACTTAGGGTACGAAGCGTCACCTGCTGCCAATTACTTTTTATAGTTTAGCGGCAAAAACAATAGATGGTAGTTTCATAAACGAACTCAGAGCCAGATGGCACCCCATCCCATAGTTTTCAATGGGTTCGATAAAGAAACTAATGTATGTTCCTGAATAGTGTAAAGTACATCGCACACGTATAATTTAAGTATTGAACTGTACAAAAAATAAAAATGTTTCCATATATGATTGAATTTATTGAATTGAATTCCTGGAATTCCTTAAATTCTTTGCATTCTTGAATTCCCTGAATTCCTTAAATTATCTGAATTCCTTAAATTCTAAGCATTCCTTGAATCTCAGGAACTTCTTGAATTATATGAATTCCTCGAATTCTATGAATTCTTTGAAAGTGTGTGTAAATTGACTTTGGGTAGGGTCAGCCTAGTAATTCGCGTTTTCGGGTCGGCCTCAGGTTCACGGGATTTTTATAATTTTGCACATGACAAAACTGTTAATCCCATTTTTTCTTTAGAACTAGAAAGTTTCTGGCTGAAGTCTAAAAAGTAAAGTATTTTATCTAAAAATCGAACTTTGGGCTGCAAAATATTATTATTTAACTAGAAAATATCGATTTAAACAAATTTTAAGAGATTTCTGAAACTTACCTTTAGAGTGATGTGTACAGTTTTGATGTTCGGAACCAATTATGAATTTTGGTTGGAGAAAGCGCTTAAAACTATGCGAATTTATGTGAAATGATAAAGAGAGAGAATTAATAAGGTTTCAGTCATAGCGGAACTCACTATTGTTGTTTTTATGCAAGTTAAACTCTGGAATCCGTTTAATCTTGTGTTAGACTAATCATTTAGGTTAAGTTTAGCATGGCACGTGGCCACAAGCAATGCTTAAGCTACGCAACGATCCGTACATTTCTCATTCTTGAACAATCTTTAAACATTTTTTACCGATTTTTGACCCATACAATTTTTTGCAATTTTTGTACGCGGGATATCATATACAACGATTTGATATCCTAGGATTTACTGTGGAATTCCACTTTATTTGCAAATTGCAAAGTGCACGCATGAGAACTCTGTTCATTGTCCTTTTGTGGTGCATAGATTTGACCGGTTTGTACCAAAAGAATTAAAATAGATTCATGAACCTCGAATTACGCTTTGGATTACGAAAGGGGCCGTGCATAAATTACGTAAATTCTTTTGGGTGGGGGAGTTAGGTCAACAATTTTTCTATGCTGTCTTACATGGAAGGGCACGTTCTACTTGGTCAAACCCAATTTTTACGTAAGATATTTTTAAGTCTGCGGATCACTAAAAACAAATTAAAATTTTGTATTTAATATAAATATAAATAATCTTTTTAAACACCTGTTTGTCAGCTATTATTTTGTAAGAAAAATATCCAGTTTTCTAACTTAATATTTCAAAAGTATAAAAATTAACTTTTTAATATTTATTTAAACTATTATTTTTTAGTCTATAAATGATCGAAATTCCTATTTATTGCAGAGTCTTACCTCTTTTTCTCGTTTTTCCAAAAATGAAAATGAAAATTGAAAATTCATTCTTTTCGGTTAAAAAGTCAAGTCAATTTATAATAATTTTATTTATTTATTTATTCAGTTAATATTCATAATATAATATTTAAATTTCAAGTTAAAATTCATCTTTTTTCGTAAAAAATTGTATTATTTGGTTGAAAATTCAATTATTTTGTTGAAAATTCAACAGTTTTGTGAAATTGTCATACTTTTTAGCTGAAAATTCATCTTGTGCAAACAATTTTTTCTGTTAAAAATTCAACTATTTTGTTGAACATCCTTCCTTTCGGTTTGAAAATTAATTTTTTGTAGAAATTTCATGTTTTTTAATCAAAGACGCAACTGTGTGCTTAAAAATTACCTTGTTTGTTGAAAATTCACATTTTCGGGTTGAGAATTTATCTTTTCCAGTTGAAAAATGTAACTATTTGGTTGAAAATACATGTACATATTTTGTTAAAAATTCGTATTTGTTGGTAAAAAGCTAATCCTCTTGGCAGAAAATTGATGTATTATATTTAAATTTCTTCTTTTTTAATAGAAAATTAATTTTTTTATAGAAATTCAACTATATGGTTTAAAGTTGAACTGCTTCTTAAAAATAATTTTTTTTGTTGAAGATTCATGATTTTAGTGGAAAATTCATCTCTTTGGTTGAAAGTTGAACCACTTTGATAATAATCTTTTTTTAAACAATTATATTTTTAAGTGAAAATTTAATTAGTTGGTTGAAAATTCAACTATTTTGTAGAAAATATAACTTTTTTTCGAAAATTCAACTGTTTTGTACAAAATTATTTTTTTTGTGTGAATATATAAATATTTAATTTTTGGCGAATAATTGTTTTTTTAGTTTAAAATTTAACTATTTGGTTGAAAATTAATGTGATTTGTTGAAAATTCGTCTTTTCGTATAGAAAATTAATCTCTTAGTTGCAAAGTCAACTAAATGGTTAGAAATGTATGGTTTTGTTGAGAATGCGTCTTTGTTAGTAGAATATTAATCTTCTTGGTTGCAAATTCACCTTTTTGGTTAGAAATGTAATTGTTTGTTTGAAAATTCAACTGTTTGCAGAAATATCATCTTTTTGGCTGAAAAATTCAAAATTTTGAATTAAATTTCTTGTCTTTCTTGACTGAAAAATCTTTCTTTGTTGAAAATTCGTCTTTTTTATTCAAAAATTAATCTCTTTTTGTAGTAATTTCACCTTTTTTTATTTGATTCAACGGTTGTTTCTTTAAAATGAAAATCTTGTCTTGGTTGAAATATCAAATATTACATTTTTTGTTGAGAATTCATCATTTTAGGTTGAAAATTCATCTCTGTGGTTGAACTGCTTTCTTAAAAATTCATTTTTATGTAGAAAATTCGTCAGAACAATTTGGTAGAAAATTTAACTGTTTTGCTAAACGTAATATTTTTTATCAAAAATTCAACTACTTGGTTGAAAGTTGAACTACTTTGTTGAAAACTAATTTTTTGATTGGAGATTCATAATTTTATTTGAAAATTCAACTATTTGATCATAAATTTAAATACTTTTTTTTAAATTAGTTTTTTTTGCTTGCTAATTAATTGTTTTAGCTATTCCAATATTGTTTCAAAATTGATCCTTTTCATTGGAAGTTAATCTTTTCTAGTTAAAAATTCATCCTTTTTGGCTAAAGCTGCAACTGTTTTATTGCAAATTAATCTGTATTGCTTGCGGAATTAACTATTTTGTTGAAAATTTGTCTGTTTTTGTTTAAAAAAATTAAATATTTTTTTTTAATTCTAAAACTTTGTAAAAAATTCATTTTTTTGGTGTGAAGATTCATAATTTGAGTTCAAAATTTGTATTTTCGGGTTAAAAATTGAACTGTTTTGTAGAAAATTAATCTTTTTGGATTAAAAATTCAACAAGTTGGTATAAAATATAACTATTTGTTTGAAAAAAACTTTTTGTGTTGAAAATTCATACTTTTCGTTGAAAATTTAACTACTTGGTTAAAAATTAAACTATTTTTATGAAAATTTAACTATTTGGTAGTAAACTAACTTTTTTGTTGAAAATTCATATTTTCGCGTTAAGAATGTAACTGGCAGTATTATCTTAAAAAGTTATATTTTTTTGGTCGAGAATTTAACTGTTTTCTTAAAAATTCGTCTCTTTTGCTTTAAAGTTAAACTATTTCGTTGTAAATGCAACTGCTCGGGTAAAAATTAATATTTTTGTTTCGAAAATTCATCTTTTTTATTTAAAATTAAATTTCTTGTTGAAAATTCATCTTTTCGCATTTAAAAGTCAAATCTTTTCATTTTTTTCAAACGATTTCACACTAACCTTTTTATCCAGAAAATTGAACTATTTGGTTGTTAATTCAACTGTTTGGTTAAAAATTTATTAAAAATTTATTAGTCAAAAAAATTAGTTAAAAATTTCGGTAAAAAATCTTTTCTGGTTGAGAATGCAATCTATTTCGACTTTAAACCTGAGGAATTTAAAGTGTTACATATTGAATTCAAGATTGTAGTTACATTAACTTTATTTAAAATAATTTATTCCCCTATCATTCCCCTATTTTTATAAAAACCCACTCTATTTCTCCTGTTTTGAGAGAATTTTGGGCTACGTTACTTTTTTTGGGGGGGGAGCGGGGGGGGTAAGGTAGTGATAACTACGGTCGTCAAAGAGTTTTATGGACGGCCGCTAAAATGTAATCAACTAAATTGATTACAACTTCTATAATGTGACCTTTGTTACAGATGTCACTTTATGAGTAATTTTTCGAAACTCACGTGTATGTGCTGCGATAACACCGAGTGTCTCATGTTCAAGCATATGTCACTCATTTGGCACGTAAGCAGTTCATCAGTGAGTCAGCTTCCACTTCCAAGCGTTGGAACAGTTGTGAAACTTGTAGAAGTAGTCCAGAATCTGGAAAAGTGAATGTTATCTTTTAGCATCGGCTATGTATTTATAAAAATATATATTTAAAATTTGAATACTGAAAAATATTTTACTTGAATACATGGAAAAAATTTGCCTTGTAAAAAGTGTAGAAAAAGTCACGGAATCTTGGACTGACAAATCAGTCAAAAGCGAATTTTTAAATCAGTCAGTTTGATTCACGGATGAAATCGGTCATTTTAAATGATCCAATCGGTTGAATTTGCAACTAAAAAAGGTCAATTTTCGACAAAAAATGGAGTAGATAAATTTTAATTACTGAAATCAATTTTGAATGAGAAAAATAAATTTTTAAGAAACTAGTTCAATTTTCCACAAGAGATTCATTTTAAACTAAAATTATGAATCTTAAGCCAAAAGTGGAATTTTCAAATAAAAAATATTAACTTTTAACAGCAACAAAAACAATAAATAATTCAAATCCTATAAATAATTACTTTCAAAATAAGGCCACTGAAATTTAAAACTATTTATTATTTCCGAAATTTTTACAACTAAAGAAAAAAAATTCGATTACATATTCTTCTGCAATAAGGCAGAGTGAAAATGCTCAAATTAATCAAATCGTTTGAGCAGAGTGAAACAAATTTGGTGAATTAGCATTAAAAAAAAGTAGAAAAAAATTTGAAATCGGTTAATTTGAATGTTTTGAATCTTTTTTTATTTGAAGCTTCAAACTGTTGGAAAAAAAACTTCATATTGATTCAAAAATTATGGTTAAATTTTTATATATTCAGTTTTTGCTAGTGAACTTTAATAAAAAATTAGAAATTCAAAAAAGGCGAGTTGCTAAATTTAGAAATTTTTGAAAATGTGCACAAAACATGTTTTTTTTACTGAGTTAAATGCACAGTTTTTTGGAAAAAGTTGAATGCGTCGAACATGACATTTCTTAAGCCTAAACAAAAGAAACAGGTCATCAAAATTCTTTCATGAAAAACGAAATTCGTGGTGTTTAAAATGTTCCGAATTTGCGAAAAAATCCAAATTCCCAAAAATCATATATCACGAGAAAATTTGTTTAGACATTCATATCGAGATCGTTGTTTAATAATTAAAAATCCAGATATTGAGTCTCAATATCCATTGTTCTCCAGGATTTAAGAATCAAAAAAATATCATTGATAATGTCATTTCAAATAAAGACACTTTTTAAAACGAAAAAATTGTAAAACTTACCAAAAACACTCATTTTAACAATGTTTTTTGCAATTTAATTCTTTCATGTAGTCGGTTTTTACCAATTAAAAAAAATTGTTGAATTTTAATAAGTCATGGATTTTTCGACGAAGGAATTCTCTTGAATATTATTCACTTATTTTTAAAATTGGAAACAGTAAAGTTGTAGAGAACGTTTTGCCCGAAAAGATAAGCCATGATTTATTAAAATTCAACAATTTTTAAAAAATGTGTAAGAAGCGGCAGTATGAAAAAATTAAGTTACAAAAACTATTAGAAAATCATTATTTCTCATAAATTTTAAACTTTTTCCATAAAAAGAATGTTTTTCTTTCATAAGGCAAGAAACATTTTTCATATAAAACTTTGTATTTCCAGAGACCTGATTTTTGGCACGGCAACAGCTAACTTAGCTGTTCCAATTTGATATTGGATAACATCTTCTGTCTCCAGTTTTCACGTTTTCCACATGTTTTAAGATCAAAGATTGAAAATTACATAAACATTTGAAAAATGCTCATGTTTGCATTTTTTCAAATGTATTTTTATTATTAGATATAGATTTTGATGCCTTATTCTCATCATTTTTTGTCTAGTGTATTCTTTTCAGTAGAAAACCTTGCGTTATTCAAAGTATTTTTCTAAGTAACCTGAAAAGAAATAATTTGAAAAACACAAAAATGACTAGTTGATAAACCTTTTTTACATTCTCATCAGAGAAGATATTAGATTTGTGTAAAATATGACCCGCTCCACGTTTTGAGACCCCCTGAACCCAAAAAACAGGTTTTTACGAATATGTCTGTCTGTATGTATGTCTGTATGTCTGTCTGTATTTCTGTCTGTATGTATGTATGTATGTCTGTCTGTTTGCCTGTGAGCACGATAATTTCGAAAGAATTGACAGATTGGATTGGCCTTTGATATACTATTTTACTGTCCTAAAATAAAGACCAAGTTCGTTAGCCAGCCGATTTGGATAAAAATTCAAAAAGATAGAGCATTTTCAACATTTTCGAGACCACTTTTTTCAGAATATGAAAATTCTATGTACGGCTGTTCATAGTATTAAAGAAGACGAACAATTTATCCTAATGACTTTTTTCGATAAAAAACAAATTATACATACCAGAGTTACACAGCATTTACAAAATTTGAAAAAACAAACGAAAATGAAAATTTTAAAGTCAAACAACGTACGATATGAAAAAAACAGAAGGAGATTAACGTTGTTTTTTGAACACCCTACAAGATTGGCAACACAGCTTTTTGAATTTTCTTGAAAAATCGAAAATTCAAATTTTGATCGCACAAGAAAATAATGAAAAATCAAAAATTCCATTTTGCGTTCAAACTATACAAGATACGAAAAAAGTTGAGAAGAAAACAATTGTGCATTCAAAAAAGATCTAAAAAGTTGTTAATAATCACTTTTTGATGTGACACTTAGTTTTTGTTTAAATTCGTAAAAAACAGCATTAAAAAAATTAAATTTTTGGACAAATGACATAAGCTACGAAAAAAAAATTAGACAAAAGTTGTTCACTCAAAATAGAGCTACAAATTTGTTATTGATTATTTTATGATAGGATTCGTGGTTTTTGTTTTATTCGTAAAAAACAACATTAAAAAATAAAAAATTTAATGTTTGGACAAACGACACAAACTATGAAGAAAATTAATTGACAAAAGTTGCTTATTTAAAAAAGAACTACCAATGTTTCATCAATAATTTTTTGATAGAACGCGTAGTTCTTGTTTTAATCGTAAAAAGTAACATTAAAGATAAAAAATTAAATTTGTTGGAAAACGACACAAGGTAAGAAAAAAATTAATAGACAAAAGTTGTTCACCCGAAAAAAGTCTACTAATTTGTTATTAATAATTTTCATAAACTCTTGTTATAAAAATAAAAAAATTACCTAAATTATATCTACAAATTTGCTCAAAACCACTTTACCCTAGATGCGTATTTTCAGTTTCAATTGTGAAAGCCTTTCGACATCTCTGGAAATTTCTTGGAATTTTTTGAAATTCCTTAAAGTTCCTTCAAAATCTTTGGAATCGCAAGGAATCAATTAAAATTTAATTTCATTTATTTCCCAAAGTTCTCTAGAAACCTCTTAAAATCGAGCTTAAAATCTTTGGAAGTTCTACAAAATTCTTTAAAATCCCTTAAATTTTTTTTAATCTCTTGAAATTCTTCGAAATTTGTTAAAATAGCTTAAAATCTTTTTCAAACATTTATTTTCTTAAAATCTTTTGAAAAGCCTTAAAATCCGTGAAAGTCCTTCGAATGATCTTTAAACCACTCGAATTCGTTTAAATTCCTTAAAATCCCTTGAAATCTTCGGAATCGCTAGGAACCCCTCAGAATGTAATTTATTTTTCAAAGTTCTCTAGAAATCCCTCAAAATCCAGCTTAAAATCTTTGGAAATTCTACAAAATTCTTTGAAGAAATACCTTTCAAAAAAATGTACCTATTCAAGTAAAATCTTTTTAAAAAACCTCAAAATCCGTTTAAATCCTTTAAAATTCCCTTATATTTTCGAAATCTTTGAAATCATGTGAAATTTTTATGAAATCTGACGAAATCGCTTAAAATCGGTTGAAATTTATTGAAATCCTTTCATGTATTTGAAATCTTTGAACCTAAAGTGAATAAATGAATCAATCGTTTCTAGGTTCTCTATTTTTGCATCAAATCTTTCAATATTTCAACATTATTTATTTCAATACTGATTTTCTCCCACTGATTTTCTCATACTGATTTTCTCCAATGATTTTTCCAGAATCGCGAAAAAATTATGAGAAATTAATTACAGGAAAATTATAATAAGTACATATATACTGAATTTCCTATACTATTTTTTCGTAAGCCAAAAAAACAGCCATACCACGCTGAAAAAACCAGTTCTCGTCAGATCACTGAAGTTAAGCTGCGTTGGGCGCGGTTAGTACTTGGATGGGTGACCATTCGAGAAAACCGAGTGCTGTTGGCACATCGTGGGTGTGGTGAGCCCACACTTGTAGTTATTTTACTACAAGCTATCAACCTAGAAACACTACCCGAATCGGGTAGTGTCACGCCTACCCTGAAAGGGAGATGGCTTAATGGTATACATACAAAGAAGTAAAAATGATTAAAGTATGTATATTGAAGAGCAAATAGCTGAATACGATTATTTTTGTCAGAGAAAAGACTGAAAGGCATGCGCCGTATTCTTGGATCTGTAGTTTTTGGTGCCTTTGTATGTTTCGACTAAAAACTCATTTTGTCGAGTCTAAAAATACTGTGGGATTTTCTTATTCGTTCCGTAATTACCTTGAGAAATGAAACAAGTGTAAAGGGTCGGGCAAGAGTCCAATTTGTTCCTTACCCAGTACCCACCCGAAGGCATCTTACTTCTGAATAAACATCGTCTTTCTCGCATAAATTCTAACAAGTTCCAAGTGTCATTATAACATTATGAATCTGTTCCACTTTTTTCTGTTCTCGCGAAATGAAATTCAGCCCTCGAACTCACCACACTATTCACACTATTACACACTTTTTTTGAGCGACGACTCTATTTTGCTACTATGTAGGGGAGCGGCGGCGAATGCGGCGCACATAAAGGAAAATGCACGATTAAAATTCAAATATAAAGTAAAATATTGTGATAAAATCTATTTTGTTTAGGCTAATATTTTACCAATGCTCTATGCATGGAGATAATTTAATTGAAGTTCATTAAAACAGTTAATTAATGTGTTTTCCAAAAAGTGCATCTGCGCCAAGTTGTCCAACCTTGTTTGGTAATGTGGCGCGTTTCGATTTCAATTCATAATTATTGAATGAAAAACAAATTATGAAGAAAAATTAGTAAAATTTAATAAAAATAAGATAAATATATTTACGTTTAATATTATTAATCTGCCGAAATTTGAAGAAAAAATGTTTTTTTAACAGTGCAGATTGTCTCACAATAATTTGAAGAGTGCTACAAATTTTGTACTTCAAGATAAGCTTACAGACGTTTTATGAACAATAAATCAAAATTATATTACCAATAAGTAAATTTTATTCTTTTCCAAAACAGTCATAATGATTCAGCGATTTCGATAAAACGATTTCAAAATACAATTATTCTAAAATAACTCGAAAATACACGATAATTATTGGAATAAAACTTTTTTATTCATATAAGAAACGAAATATTATTACTTTGAGTAAATATTTCTTACCTTCTAACTAAAACCGGCACTTTGTTACTACAAAATTCTCGGATCAAAACAAACCACAAACTTGTGCGCCAAGTTACCTGCCGATTTTAGTCCTGAATGCGCCATATTAGTCGCATGTGAATAGTATTTAATAAAGATTTTTTACATAAAATTTTATCATTTTTACACAAAATGTTAAACTTTAAAGCATTCAAGAAACTTGGAACAGTATATTTCCAAAAAATCTGAAAGAACCAAAACTAACGTTTCGTCATACAAATCAGGCAATTAATTTAATTATCACAACTTTTAAATAATTAAAGGTTGAAAACATATATACATGTAATGAAACTATCTCCACAAGCAGAAAGTGCGTTAATATTCGAAAACTCGTACGAGCCACATTAGCCGCCGCGCCGCATTTGCCGCCGCTCCCCTATTTCGAAAAAAAAGACACTAAAGGCAATATTTCTCATAATTGTCCGTGAATACCAATTATTTCCTGACTGAGTTACTAAGTGAATTGGAGGGGGGGGGGGGGGGGGGTATTTAACTCCCAATTTTTCTTATGAATTAATAAAGTAATTCAACCAAGTAGTTAAATTTTAGACAAAGAAAGATGAATTCTCGACAACAAAAGTGTAACAGTTGAGTCTTTTAACCAAGAAAATATGATCAGTTTAAATAAAAAACAGTTGAATTGAACCAAAAAGGATGCATTTCCAACAAAATAGTTCAATCATAAAAAAAAAGATTAATTGTGAACCAAACAGTTGCACTTTTAACCAAATAGTTTAATTTTCTACCAAAAAGATGAATTTGCAACACAGAAGATCAAATTTCTACCAAAAAAGATGAATTATCAACAAAATATACACATTTTTAACCAATTAGTTGAATTTTCAAGCAAAAAAAAATTGAATTTCTTTCAAAAATACGAATTTTCAACAAATTACATAAATTTTCTACGTAATAGTTTGAACAATGGATGTAACGTTAGTCCGAATTTTAATTGATTAATTCTCAGTTTATATTTTTTTCGTTTCTAAAATTGTTTAACTAAGTTGTTGACTTTTTTAATTAAAAAAGATCAATTTTTAACCAAAAATAAATTAGTTAAATTTTCATTTAATAGAATTCATTTTCAATTTTTAAAAATGAATGTTAAACAAAATAGTTTAATTTTGTACCAAACTTCTTGAATTTTCAAGCCAAAAAGACGATTTTTCACAAAACAGTTGAATTTTCAACCCAAGAATATGAATTTTCAACAAAATAGTTAAATTTGCAAACGAATTTTAAGCTAGAATTATGAATCTTCAACCAAAAAATGAACTTTTAAAAAAGTAGTTCAAGTTTCAACCAAGGAGTTGAAGTTGTAACCTAACAGGCTGACTTTTCCACGAAAAATGTAATAATTGATAGTTTAACAAACAAAGATTTTAATTAAAAAGAAGAAACAGTTGGATTCAACGATCAAATACAAATTTTCAACAAAATACATAAATCTTCAACTGAAACAGGATAATTTACAACCAAGCAGTTGCATTTTTAACAAAAAAATTGATTTTCTACCAAAAAAGACGAATTTTCAACAAAACACATAATTTTTAACCAAATAGTTAAAAAAAATTTCTACGAAACAGTTGAATTTTGAATCGAAAAAAATTAGTTTTTAAACAGATAGTTGCATTTTTATCCAAAAAGAAGAAATTTCTACAGAAAGCGATGAATTTTCAAACCAAAAATATGAATGTTCAATAAAATAGTTGAATTTCCAGCAAATAAAAAATATTGGTTAGTCAAGAAAGAAAAAAAAAATTAAAGAAAATTGTTTAATTTTCAAGACAAAAAGACGAATGTTCGACAAAATTGTTGAATTTTCAACCGAAACAGATTACTTTTTATCCAGATAGTTGCATTTTTATCCAAAAAAGGTGAAATTTCTATAGAAAGAGATGAATTTTTAAATCAAAAAGATGAATATTCAATAAAATAGTTTAATTTCCAACCAAGAAGAAATTGCTTAGTCCAGAAAGAAAAAAAAAATCAATTAAATTGTTGAATTTTCAAAGCCAAAGAGACGAATTCTGAATAAATAGTTGAATTTCCAACCGAGATGTCTGACTTTTTAACAAATTTGTTGAATTTTCAACAAAATAATTAAATTTTGAACCAAATAATAAAATTGTAACCAAAAAAGATGAATTCCTGACCAAAAATTTAAAAGTAGACTTTTCAACTGAAAAAAATGAACTTTCAATCGAAAATAATTATATTCACTTATTGGGTTCTATTACACTGGAACTTATATTTAGGCATTCTGGATTTAGTGCGTTCGGAGAATTGATGCCGCGGCTTTGTCGCGATGCGGGGAGCGCAGGTGGCGCTGCTCAGTCAAGCGTGTCCAAATCGACCGTTCGTACGGTCTGGATTTACGATGAATGCCACTGCAAGCCATGCCCGAAACCGTTCTTAATTCCAAGTTCCAGCGTAATTTTGTTCGCATCTAAGTGGCAAAACGAGAAAAAGAGAGGCAAAGGAAAATAGGGAAAAGACTGTGAAGCCTGCGATAAATAAATAGTAAATTTGATAATTAATAGACTAAATAATAACATTTTAAATAAACATTGACATACCACGCTGAAAAAACCAGTTCTCGTCAGATCACTGAAGTTAAGCAGCGTTGGGCGCGGTTAGCACTTGGATGGGTGACCATTCGAGAAAACTGAGTGCTGTTGGCACATCGTGGGTGTGGTGAGCCCACACTTGTAGTTATTTACTACAAGTTATCAACCTAGAAACACTACCCGAATCGGGTAGTGTCACGCCTACCCCGAAAGGGAAATGGCTTAATGGTATACATATTGAAGTTTATTTTGACTCAATTTTTATTCAATTTTGCCGGAACAATAAAGTTAATTTTCCATTGCACAATTTTTATTTTCGCACTATACACTTTTAAATCCAGACTACACATAAGTTTAATAATTCAAAAATGGTATGACACTATTTTGACACTATCTCCAATTTGTGATACTATTTACAATATTTTTGATCTCTGAAGGGAGTCCGAGGTCTGAAAATCATACTACTAATCGTTGTAAATAATTTCTACAACTTTTT
Source organism: Andricus curvator (assembly GCA_932195095.1). Taxonomy (NCBI): domain Eukaryota; kingdom Metazoa; phylum Arthropoda; class Insecta; order Hymenoptera; family Cynipidae; genus Andricus; species Andricus curvator. The sequence goes on from CAKNYM010050882.1 coordinate 124,963, forward strand.
CTGTGCCAGAGAAATAATATTTTTAATTAAAAATGATAGATTTTATACGTGTTAAAATAAAAAAATTAACAATATCATGCCCCTAAAATATTATACGCGTGTATTTGGAGGAATAATTTTTCAATTACAGGATTTCATTAAGTCTATTTTGCCCCACAATACCATGTCCCAATTATTTTTGCTTTTCTAGTTATCAAAATAAATTCTATTATATATCATTCGGTAAGATGTCCCTGACTACATTTCTTTACATTTAATTGCAGAATTAAAAAATAAAGCTTATTTTTTGTTCGTAATTATAATTGGAGAGCTTTAATGTCAATCGGTAACAAACCAGTTTTTTAATAATTGTGTGATTTACACATTTAATTTTCCCACTTAAAGAGATTAACAATGTAAGATTACTGATTAATTATACTTCTGGGTGGAAAAAATTAATTACATTGAAAGTGTCGTTATTTGTCAACAATATAATTACTTTAAAAGCTCGAAAAGGAGCTACATATCAATTGATTGTCTTCCGGTAACATAAATTTATTTATACAGGAAGTATATTTTGAGTTGAGTGTATGCAAAAAATATTAATAGAAATATGTACTTCCTATTAGCAAAACACTTTATCAATAGGTTATTCCCACGTAAAGGTATACTTTAAAATAATAAAAAAAAATTGGGCAACCTTGTCCTCCTGTAACACAACATTTATTTTCACTGAGTCAAGTTACTTGCAAGAAGAAAAATAATCGATATTCTTATTATTCTGCATGTCAATGTGACAGTTTATTAGCATACGTCAGTTTGACATCTTATAAAATTGTCTTCAAAATGAAGTTGTCCCCTTTGCTTGAAAGTGCTTTATCATTGATTTTCAAGTTATTCATTTTGCACTTTAGATTAAAATGAATGCATTTTAAAAAGAGTGATGCACAATTTGAAAATTAATCATTTTTAACGATTTAGTTTCAAGGTCTTAATTTAAGAAAGCTTCCATTTTTTTAACAAAGTTTGGAATTGATTAATTTTTAGCGCTTTAACATTGAATTCATTAACCAATAATTTTGAAAGTTTTCAATTAGAAATCATATGATTTTTAGGGTTTTTAGAATAATTAAACTTTAAAGATTCACAATATATATCTCCTTTAAAATTTCCACAATTTTAATTTAAAATTATAGTTTGCAATTCGAATTATGAAAAAGTTTAATTTTGAGGTTTCTAAACTAAACTTTTTTGCTTCAAAAGCTTGAAATCCAAAATATTCGGTTCGAAACTTTATATTTGAAAATTTTATATTAAAAGCCTTGATAGTCAGTTTCATATTTAACAATTTTAGATTGAAATATTTTTAATTTTATTATTTCAATTTTAATCAGTTTCAACTATAATCATTTTAGATTTAAATATTCTGAATTGTTTGGTTTCAATTTTAAAAGTACGAAATTGCCTGTTTTTTTTCAATTCTTCGAAATCGTAGGATATTAAATTGAAAGACTTTAGAGTTGCTTAATTTTCAGTTCAAAGAATTTGTAACTAAATAATTTGGCAAATTCAAGCTTTGAAAATGCAAAAATTTTAGAAAAGCTTAAAATTGTGCAATTTTAAACATTGGAATCATGGCGATGTTGATTTCTATTATTTTTTACAATTCTTTTACAATTGAAGAATATTTGATTGGAAAATTTCAAGAATGAAGAATAATTCTAAATGAAGTGTTAAAAATGGAACGATTTGAAATTAAAAAGTTAAAAATTGTATTGTTAAAAATAAAAAATATATAGGAATTAGATCACAATTCTTGGCAATTAGAAATTTTTTCAGTTTTTAACGAAGATCGGGCTCGTTTAATTTTCAACGTTCCGTAGTCGAAATTTTTTCGTCTTTAATGTTTTCCATGTGAAATTAGTTTTTATTTTGCACATTTTTTTAGAATAATTCCATTTTAAAGGTTTATAATTGAAACTTTATCCATTTTGAACGTGAAAATACTGTATTTATTATTTGATTCTACAAAAATTTCTCTTATCAATTTTGATAATAAATTATTCAATTAAGTTCCCAATTTCATATTGTCAAATTTTAATCACTTCGAATTGAAAATTATTGAAATTGAAAAGTTTAAAAATTTTTATTATTTAATTTTGAAAGCTTTTAATGAGAAATAATAAAATTTCAATTACTTTGAATTTTAAGTGACCCATTATTCAAAATTATAATCTGAAACGATTCAATTTTGAACATTTTGAAACAGTCCTATTTTCGAAATTTTAATCTGAAATCATTCAATTTCGAAATTCTTCAATTCAAAATAAAAATTTCCAATTTTGAACGCTATGAATTTAAAATGATGCAATTTCCACTCATTTCTAATAAAATTGTCCAATTTTTATAATTTGAGTCTGAAATTTTTCAATTTGGGAACTTCTGATTAAAATTTTTTCAATTTTAAACTAAATTTTTATTTTAAATTATTCAACTTTGGACGCGTTTATTTGAAACTAATACAAGTGCAATTCCTTTTTATTCTATGCGAAATATTGTCCTGTTTTCAAAATTTTACCTAATCTAAAATTATGTCTTTTCACTTCTATTATTAGTAATATTGTAAATAAAAACAAACAAAAATCTCAATTTACCTATATATATGCTTCTAAAAGCAGATCTAATTATTGTTTCGACATAATAAAAATATTTAAAAAGATTAAAATAAAATTGAAGAAAAAAATTGATTGTAAATAAGGGCCTACTTCTTCATCTCATTTATTTTTTGACACTTATTGTGATTAATATGAAAAGAAAAAATAGTTTCTATATTCCGAAATACTTTTTTTTTTAGGTTTAAAATTAAATTATTTCAAATTTTTTATTTTCACCCATGCAGAAAATAAAAGACGAAAAGCGTGTTCACGTTTTGTGATAAATTGATACATTGAATTTACAGCTACTTAACTTCTGGCTATTCGCCCAACAAACTAGAATGATTTGTGATTCCGAAAAAAAATTTCAAAAAACAAACACAATGACACATTTATATTTTTGTTAAGCAAATGTATCCTAGAATTTATGCGTATTTCGATGTCAATGTTGCTTGACAATTTAATTAATTCTCCGTGGGAAATTTATTTTATTTTCAAATTCAAAAGATTTCTCAAAATTTATTAATGACACATTAAATTAATTTATCTAGTAAAGTAGTTAAAAATAATGTGTATTATTTGAATACATTCTTAGTTTCCAACGTAAGCTTTAAAAAAAAAAAATCTGCCCGCATCGCGGGCTCATTCTCATCGCGCGCTTCGCGCGCGGCTCGCTTCGCTCGCAAGTTTGAGCGCGCCTAGGGCGCGCGACTGTTAAATCTCGCGCTTCGCGCTCGATCATATATTTATCTCGCGCTTCGCGCTCGATTATGTACTCACCTCGCGCTACGCGCTCGGGCGTATTTACATCGCGCTTTACGCTCGGCTCCTCTAGATTTTTGAACTTCGTGTTCGACTTCGATGAAAAGGAAAAGTTTGTTTGCAAATATTATAAAATTATCAAAACCTCTACATATTAAGTGATTGTTAAATTTGTTTTTATTTTAGACTGAAAAGGAACTTTATTTACTCAAGGTTCTATCGACCTTAAGGAACACATTCTCATCCACACACTCGCGCTTCGCGCTCGATATTTGATTTGAAAATCATTTGAACCGTATGATAGAAACAAAAAAGTTTGAGCGCACTTACGGCGTGCGATTTGGTAAATACACTGAGCGCGCACTTTGTGCTTCGTGTTATATGTTCTTCATATACAAATTACTAAATTTGTATTTGATTTTAATTGAAAAGTAATGATATAATTCAGGCGACAAATTTTATTAGTTAACATTTTATTTTAGCTTGTGCCGTTTATCAAAAAAGTTAATTTTTTCATTTTGAATATATTCTTACCACAAAAATTGATTACGAGTTTGTAAGTCTTTTTTGAATGCACAATTTTTGTTCATTTATATGTTTTCGTACCTTGCATTGTTTTTTCAAAAATTTGATTTTTTTTACTGTCAATGTTATTTTCACGAATAAAACAAAAACCACGCATCCTATCGAAACATGAGTCACAATAAATTTGTACCTCTTCCTTGGATGAACAAATTTTGTTTCTGTCATTTTTTCGTAGCTGGTAATATTCGTCTGAAAATTTGATTTTTCTATTTTCAATGCTGTTTTTTACGAATAAAACAAAAACTACGCGTCATATCAAAAAGTGAATGATAAGAAATTTGTAGATCTTTTTTAGGTGCACAATTTTGGTGAGATGATCTTTTCTGGTATCTTGCATAGTTTGACAGCAAAATGGCTTTTTTGATTTTTCATTAATTTTTTGTGCGATCAAAATTTGAATTTTTTATTTTTCAAAAAATTCAAAAAGTTGTTATGAAAATATTATAGGGTGTTCAGGAATCAACGTTTTTCTCCTCTTGACTTTTTTTCATATCGTGCGTTTTTCGGCTTAAAATGTTCATTTTCGTTTGTTTTTTGGAATTTTGAAAATGCTATAACTCCAGTAATTTTTTTTTATCACAAAAAGTCATAAGAATATTTTGTTCGTCATTTTGCGTACTACTAATAACCGTACATAGAATTTTCAAATCGTCAAAAAAAGTGGTCTCAAAAATTTTCAAAATGTGCTCACTTTTTGGATTTTCATCCAAAATAGCTGGTTAACGAACTCGTTCTCTATTTTCCGGCCATAAAAAAGTGTGCCAAAGCTCATAAAATCTGATCATTTTTTCGAAAGTTATCGTGGCTACAGACAGACAGACAGACTACAGACTACAGACAGACAGACACCTTCGTAAAAATCGTTTTTTCTGACTCAGGAGGTCTCAAAACGTGGAAATTTGATGAAAACCGACTATGTCAAATTTTACATAAAACCAATACCTTCTCATTAGAATGAGAATGTAACAAGAATAGGGTTAAATTCATATTTATGGTCCGAAATTTGAATAACTTTTTACTAGAAAAAGACTAGAAAAAGAAAAACTTTCCTTGCTGCACATGTGTTATTTTTTCACATTACAAACCTTTAAGCAGTATACCCATTGGGGTGGTCCAGAAAAAAAAATTTCAATTTTTTTGTAAATTGCATCCAAAATGTGAAAGTGTATAATAAAGTATAGGCAATACTTTCATGATCTCATTAAAAGTCTTCAAGGAATACGGAGACATAATTAACTTTTAAATTCAACCACCCTGAGCCCCTTTCATGGTGTCCTTAAAACTACCCCATGCAAGTGCAGTAAGGATTTTGCGGAATATTGCTCTTAGTTATTACTTTTTTCTTATTTTTTTTCATAGTTGCTCATGAATCAATGAATTACAAGATTTGACGTATTAATTAATTGATTTTTAATTATTTAAACCATTTTGTTCATTTGAACAATTTTATTTCCATAGAATATCCTAATTAAGGATATTTTATGATTACAATAGTCTATTTAATGACCTTGGAGAGCGTATATTTTTATTTCAATTGTTTGTTGTCCTTTGAACAATTTATTTTTGTTTAAAATTTTTAATCCAACTTTTTAACGGAAAAAGCTAGAAAATCGTACTTCCTTGCTAGTATTTTAACAAGTTTTAAAAGTTTAGCATAAATCTTCCTTTTTTTTAAATTAGTTCTTATTTTTAGAACAATTTTTATTTGATTAAACAATTTATTATTTTATAATATCGCTAATTAGGAGTTTTTATGAATTCTTTGGCCTAATTTATGAATGTGAAGAGTGAATTTATTCAATTAATTTTCCATTTATTGTTTAAACAATTCATAATTGTTTAAATGCAACATTTTATAGGAAAAATCTCTGGAAATATAGTTTTTCTCGCTATGGATTTCAATAAGTTTCATTGCTTTCTCTCGAATTCTTAGATTTTTTAACCTACTGCTAACGGTTGAAACAATATTTATTTGTTTAAAAAAATTATTATTTTATCATATCGCAAATTAATGGTAATTTTTTCTGAACGCCATGGCCTAATAAATAAATGTGAATACCTGTTTCTGCACATATTGAACATAGTATTCTTAAATACCCTTTATTTACGATATTCTATGAAAATAAAATTGTTCAAATGAACAAAAATTGTTTAAACCATTAAAAATTAATTAACAAATACATCAAATCTTGAAACTATGTACCACAGATCTCACTTCCCCTCCCCTACTCACCCAGATTCCTCATCATTTTCCTTATTTCCCCTCCCCCAATCACTCTCATGTCTCATCATTCCCCCTACTTCCCCTTACTCACACACACTTCTCATACTTTCCCTCCTCTAATTAAAAATAACTTCCTCAGTTGCCCTTATTCCCCCTGACTTCCTCTACTCTTTCATATTCCCCTACTTTTCCACCCTGAAGTTCCCTCATTTCCCCTATTTTACCTACTCCTCATCACTAATTTCCCCTCACTACCATCCCAGAATTCCCCTACTCCCTCTTCATTTCCCTTACCCCCCACATTTCTCTTAATTCTTTTCTCATCATCCCCCCTACTTCCACATCTTAATTTCCCCTACTTCCTCGCCCCTCATTTCCCACTACTGTGCCTACTATCCCTCCGCTCATTTCTTCGCACTTTCCCTCGTTACTTCTCCTACTTCCACTCCCCTCTTTTTCCCTACTTTTACTTCCCTCATTTCTCATCACTACCCCTTCACTCATTCCCCCTCACTTTCCCTAATTTCCTTCCCCTATTTTTTCCTCCATTCCCTCACCTAATTTTTCCTCACTTCCCTACTTCCCCTCCTTCCCCTCACTTTCCCCACTTTCTCTTCTCTCGTTTCCCCTCACTTCCCCAATACACACATACGTTTTTTGACGAATTTGAAGTCGTTAAAATTTTTAGATTCTCATCGTAATGAGAAGGTATATTAGTTTTATGTGAAAACTGACTATCGCTGATTTTTTAAATCTCCACGTTTCGAGACACCATGAATCCGAAAAAATAGGTTTTACAAAATATAATTTTTCGAAAAATGACACAAAATACGAAAAAAATGAATTGACAAAAGCTATTTACCCAAGAAAGATTCACAAGTCAATCGATTCGTCTTGAACCAAGGAATCTTTTATATTCTTGCATCAACTTTGAATTATGTCAATAAAAAAAGTTTTACTATAAAAAACCGATTTTTCAAATATTATTAAGTGCTCAGAAAAAATGCAACAAATATTTTTAGAAATCCTTCGGTCAGTTTCAAGATATTAGTCGGGAAAATAAGCCCTCCAAATTTCATCAATTTATCTGCGACCGTTTTCAAGTTATCGTGTTCACAAAAAAGCGTGACATCCACACACGCCGCCTCACACACACACACACGCGCGCGCGCAAGCAGCCACACACACACACACATCCGGACAATTTCTTAGAACATTTTTAAATTGGGGAAGGTTCAATTAAATGAATTTAAAAATTTTGGAAAATGTTACCATTACAAAGCTTCCTCTATGAGGAAGCAAAATTTTAGATTCATTTAATTGAACCTTCCCCAATTTAAAAATGTCTAATACAATGTTCTAAGCAATTGTCCGGATGTGTGTGTGTATGTGTGTGTATGTGTGTGAGGATGTAGATGTCCCGCTTTTTTGTGAACACGATAACTTGAAAACGGTCGCAGATAAATTGATGAAATTTGGAGGGCTTATTTTCCCGACTAATATCTTGAAACTGACCGCAGGATTTCTGAAAACATTTGTTGCATTTTTTCTGAGCGCATAATAATATTTAAAAAATTGGTTTTTTATAGTAAAACTTTTTTCATTGACATAATTCAAATTTGAT
>CAKNYM010050882.1:132800-160527 GCA_932195095.1 Andricus curvator
AATGCATAATATTTGAAATTACGGTTTTTTATAGTAAAACTTTTTTCTTCAATATAATTCAAAGTTGATGCAAGAATATCAAAGATTCCTTGCTTCGAAACGAATCGATTGACCTATAATATTAATATATTTCATTAAAGCGTAGGGAAGTTATGGTAAATTATATATTTCGAAAATCTGTTTTTTATAGTAAAACTTTTTTCATTAACATAATTCAAAGTTGATGCAAGAACAGAAAATATGTGTTGAATCGAGACGAATCGATTGACCTACAATATTAATACATTTTATTAAAGAGTAGGGAAGTTATGGTGATTTATATATTTTTAAAATCGATTTTTATACTAAAAATGTTCTCATTCTCATAATTTAAAGTTGATGCGAGGGTAGAAAAGTTGTGTTGATTCAAGACGAATCGATTGATCTATGACATTGATACATTTTATTGAAGAGTAAGGAAGCTATGGTAGTGCATGATATTTGAAAACACGGTTTTTTATAGTAAAACTTTTTTCACTAACATAATTTAAAATTGATGCAAGAACGGAAAAGATTCCTTGATTCGAGGAAAATCGATTGATCTATAATACTAATACACTTTATTGAAGATTAAGGCAGTTATGCTCATTTATCATATATGAATCATCTGTTTCTAACAGAAAAACTTTTTTCATTAACATAATTCAAAGTTGACGACGCATGAATAGAAAAGATTTTTTGATCGTATATTTTCAAATAGAATAATTCTGACAATTTAAAAAAAAAATCTTAAAGCTGGCAAAGGGATAGGGTGTGACAGAACTTTTCCCTTCCCTTTTCCAGCTCGAAAAATTATCATTTCGAATCCAAAATTTGATTTGTCTGATTTGTCTTTGTATTTCAAAAATTGTTTGTATTATTTTGTAATTTTGTATTTTTTGTAAATTTCTATTTTTAAATTGATCAAAATGAAGACTTTAGTTTGTCTATGTTTGAAAAAAATAACTAATGCTTCCTCTATGAGGAAGCAAATACATTTGCTGACAGGAAGCAAAGTGCTCGTGAAATGAGTACCATATATAATTATAAATACAAACAAAGTGGAAACACTCGAGATCGAATTCACAGCTAGTTTTTTTTTAATATAAAAAGTATCTTGAATTTACAGAATTTTTGAGCCAATAAAAGCAGGTTTATTTTTTCTTTAATTCTTAGAACAAACTTAATGATACGTTTATATTCGTGTTAGACAAATGTTTCCTAGAGTTTATGCTAATTTCGATGTCAACGTTCCTTTCCAATTTAATTAATTCTCCTTGAGAATTTTATTTTCAAATTTAAAAAGTTTCTCAAATAATGACACAATAAATCAATGTGTCTATATAAATGGTTTGAAATGTCTATTATTCAAATACACATTTTTAGTTTCCTGTGTAACTTATAAAAAAAGGGTGGTAAATTCATATTTATGGCGCGAAATTTGAATAACTTTTTGGTGCTTTCGCATTGTTGCGCATATGTAAGCTTATTTGGCAAAGAATATAAATCCGACTAAAAGAGACACTAAACAAATGATTCGTTCCAACCTGCAGGGTTTCTTTATGAATATTTTCTGATCTCTTTTAATTGAGTCTAAATAATTTTACCTCAATTTCTTGAAAGAAATCTTTTTAGTTAAAAAATTTTTGTAAGAAGAATGCACTAAATATTAGCAATTTTAGAAATACATAAATTTTTGGATTGTTTCTTCTTCCTATTTGTGAAAATGTAATAATCTAAATAAATTGGTTTTGAATCACCCACAAAAAACCCTTACTTGCAGCATGTTTTTTTTTTACTTTACAGACCATCGCTCGCACCTGCAGTCTTCACACACGTGAATCTAAAACTTAAAAGTACGAAAAACGCATGCGCGTCGTCGCTATAGCCATAGTCGTCGCCGCAAGAAACATCGATGCACATTCTCCTCAATTCTCCTGTTCTCTGCGATGAGTGGCGATGTGCGATGAAATCTTTACATTATTTTTGCCTACCGCTTTACCAAGATAAGAGTTGTCAGTAAATAATAGGAAGTGATTACGATAGACTAAGTGTTAAAGAAGATTCAGAACACCGAAAATAATCTCTCTGCGAAAAGAGGTATGTGACTGACAAATCTCTTTCGAGGTTAGGAACCACATCCTTCATTTTATTTTTATCGTTTTTATCATCACATTCATTTTACTCCTTAGATTTATCATTTAAATGTGGAATTTATTTGTTATGTGAAAACGCTTTCGGCCATTTCAATGTTTATGTTCAATTGTACTATGTGGGAATCGAGTAAATTTGCGCAAAGGATGGGTTTATTTTTACAATGCGGCAATTTAGTCCACTAATGTTGCTAATTAGATTGTGGAGCTGAAAGGGGGGAAAGGTTGACAAAATTACCGCCAATCCCTGTCCGTGCCGCTTGTTTATTAGTGGGCTAAATAGCCACTGTGTTATTTTTAGAATCGTTGCAACGTTGAAATACGTAAATACGTGACGTTTATTTCTTTGGAACGATTTTTCTACCTGTCAGCAATGTTTTATGAAGAATCGATAATATGAATTAGAAAAGAAACTCATTTATATTTAGCAAAATAATTTTGCCTCGGACTAGCTTCAAAAATAAAAAATAGTGTCATAAATTTGAAAAAATAGTGTAAAATAGTGTCATAAAATTGTTCTAGTATTGAAATTACGTGTGGCCCGAATTTAAAAAATTATAGTCCGAAATCAAAAAGTGTGCAATGGAAAATTAACTTTATTTTGTCGGCAAAACTTCCATATTTCTAAACTAATATTTTTAAAGTATTAAAAATAAACTTCAATTTTTTCTTAAAATGAAAGAAATGAATAGATGAAAATTCTTCACTCAAAAAGGATCTATAAATTTGTTATTAAACAAAATTAACTTTATCTTTTAGCAAACTTTCCAGTTTAATATAGTTTAATATATTATTTACATTCTCATCATAATGGGAAGGTATTGTTTTTATGTGAAAACTGACTATCGCGGATTTCTTTAAATCTCCACGTTTCCAAGTACTCGGAAACTCGAACAATTTATTTTTACGACTTTTTTCGATTAAAAGAGAATTATCAGAGTTATAGTATTTTCAAAATCGAAAAAAAGGAAATGAACATTTTAAGCCAAACACACGATATGAAAGAAATGCAAGAGAAGAAAAACGTTGCTTTTTGAAAGCCCTACAAGATTATCATAACTTTTTGAATTTTCTTGAAAAATGGAAAATTGAAATTTTAATCGCAGAAAAAATACTGAAAAATAAAAAATTCCATTTTTCGGTCAAACTATGCAAAATACGAAAAAAGACGAATCAACAAAAATTGTGCACCCAAAAAATATCTACAACTTTGTTCTCAATCACTTTTTTATAGGACACGTACTTTTTGTTTTATTCGTAAAAAACATTAAAAATTAAAAAATTAAATTTTTGGACAAACGACACAAGCTACGAAAAAAATAATAAGACAACAATTATTAACCCAAAAAAGAGCTACAAATTTTTCATTAATTATTTTTTGATAGGATGCGTGGTTCTTTTTTTATTCATAAAAAACATTAAAAATAAAAAAATCAAATTTGTGGACAAGCGACACAAGCTGTGAAAAAAAATGAATAGACAAAAGTTGCTCATCCAAAAAAGAGCTACAAATTTGTCATCAATAATTTTTTCATAGGACGCGTAATTTTTGTTTTAATCGTAAAAAATAACATTCAAAGTAAAAAAAATTAATAGACAAAAGTTGTTCACCCGAAAAGGGTCTACAAATTTTTTATTAATAATTTTTAGATAGGACGAGTAGATTTTCTTTTAATCGTAAAAAAAAGATTAAAAATAAAAAAATTAAATTTTTGGAAAAACCGACACAAGGGACGAAGAAAATGAAAAAAAAAAGTTTTCAACCAAAAAAAAATCTACAAATTTGTTATAAACTCTTGTTATAAAAATTTATTCAAAATAAAAAAATTAACTTTTTGGAAAAAGGACACAAGCTACAATAACATTTTATATGACAACATTTCTCACCTAAATTAAATCTACAAATTTGCTTTGAACCACTTTACGCTAGGAGGCAAATTTTTATCTTAAACCGGAAAAAATAACATTGAAAATAAACAAATAAAATAATTAATAACAAAATTGTACATTTTTATAGGATGCGCACTTTGTTTTAATTATAAAAACAAGACAATGAAAATACGTACGCTTCAATACCAATGCATATTATGAATTGTAATAAGATACATTTATTAAAATGATACATTTTCAGGGTAGCTGAGAATTAAAATAAGTGCAAAATAAGGAAAAAATATTAAAATAATCATGAAATATGAAATTTGAACATTATTTTGCAATACCTGAATAAGCAGTCCCATACCGAGGTACATAAATAAATATAATATACATTTGCCATAATAGTGTTGAATATAATATAAAGTAAAGAAGTTCATATTTTTGGACAAAATCGAGTGCGATGCACGAGATACGCGATAATGTGTTCGTTAAAGCCGAAGGAGCTTTAACAAAAAAGAGAATTCACAATCGCCAAATTACAGTTGTCCATGCTCTGACCTTTAATTTTAAAAGCTCTGTGCACAAATGTGGGAAAAATACAAAGAAACAGAGCGTAGCGCGAGAACCAACAGTCGCGCGCCCTAGGCGCGCTCAAACTTACGAGCGAAGCGAGCCGCGCGCGATTAGAATATGCCCGCGAAGCAGGCAGATTTTTTTATTATAGTTTCAAATTTACAGTTTTTCTTAATAATAAATATTCTCGATAAAAATTAATAATTTTGCATAAGTAAATCTATGATTAATTTAAGTATAAAGAAATATTTTGTATACTTCTTTATCTTTAATCTATAAATGATCATAATTCCGATTTATTTATCGCAGGCTTCACAGTGCTTTCCCTGTTCCCCTCTTTTTCTCGTTTTTCCACTTGAATGTGAACTGAATTAATATAACCCAAGAAGACAGTCTAACCATTTTCGGTTAAAAGTTTATTCTTTTCGGCTGAAAAGTCTACTATTAAATAAAATCTTGGTTAAGAATTCTTTTTTGGTTTAAAATTATATTATTTGGTTCAAAATTGAAATATTTTGTTGAAATGTCAACAATTTTAATAAAAAGTCATACTTTTTTCTTGAAAATTTGTCTTTTTGGCTTAAAAAAACTCAAAAATTTCATTGATTTTTTAAAAACTTTTTGTTAAAAATTTAACTGTTTTGTAGAAAATCCATATTTTTGGCTTGAAAATTCAACATTTTTTTCTGAATCTCTAAGACACTCTAGTTGAAAATAAAAAAAAAATCAGGAGAAATTTGAAATTTAGATTCTTCTCTTAGAAATTTCTACAGTGATTTTACTACGAATGAAATGGAAGATATATGCATATTTGTATAGCAAAATTTAATATACGTGTTTAGTTCTGTAAATTATGAGAAAATGATAGTTGCTTTATTTAAAATTAAAAGATCAGAATGCAAAACGTTTGCGAATATAGTTCAACGTTTTAGCAAGCTAAAGGTGAAAATTAAGATACGAAAAATAACTTCTACATTAGTTTTATATTTCTTTCACTTATGTTAGTTGATTCTTGTGGTACTAATAATGAATTCAGTTGAAACTGTCAGTATAAAGAAAATTCAATAGTATTGTTCAATTATGAAAATTACTTGATCCATAAATCCTCAAATTTGGAAATTAGATTCTAAAAATTGTTACTACAGGTTTTACTACAAATGTATTGTAATTTAGAATCACTATTCCGGAAATGTAAATTTACTATAAAAATATATATAGTAAAAGTGTGGTAAAATTATAAGCATTTTTAACATAGTGCTGAATTATTCCTATCTAAAAGAAGTGTTGAAACGATATAACTCGAAAATCTTGCAATCATTCTTGTTGAAAACCTGATTGACTTTTCATTACTTGAAGTTGTTTTATATCTTTTTATCTTAAATTTGAAAATTTGAAAATTAAATATACAAATAGTTCTTTTAATTAAGAAAGCTCATAGAAAACCTTACGCGAATTGAGAAAAATTTGTGCTTTAAATTATCTAATAAATTATTGTAAATATTATAAAAGACCTCAAATTAAAAAAAAATTGGTTGTGTTAATTTTTTTCACTGGAAATGATCCACGGAAATGATTAGGTTATGTTATTATTTTACATAGGAAATGGGTATTTTAAATCCCAAAGTATAACATTTTAAAAATAAAAAAAAAAGTTTAACGAATTAGGTTTTTCGGTTTTATTAGCGTTTTTTACCGTTTATCGTTTTTTAAATAAGAATCATTAGATTTTGAAGGTTCATAATTTTGTTGACATTGACTAGTGTTACAAGAAGTTTCCGTAAAACTAATTTTCCGTAAGGTTCGCCCTGAAGGAGTTGGAAAAGGGGTTAGTATTGCAGAACACTCCGTAACGGTAGACGTTTCGAATTTTTTAAACAACTTTAAGCTACGTTAGCACTTTACACCAAAAATTGGTGTTTTAAAGCAAAAATCATTGTAGGTTGAACAAAATTTTAAATTTTTGAACAATTTTAGGTTGCGTCATTGCTTTACACCAAAAATTGTTATTACTTTAAAACAAAAATCATTAAAATTTGAACAAGACTTAGAATCGTTTAACAAGTTTGGATTATTTTAGTGTCTTGCGTCAAAAATGGGTGTTTCTAGTCAAAAAATTTCAAAGAAGATTCAAAACTTTTGACAATTTTAGGTTGTGTTAGTATTCTGCATAGGAAATCGGTGATTTTAAAACAATTATCATTATAGTTTGAACAATATTTTCAATTTTTGAACAGCTTAAGGTTATATTAACGTTTTTCAGAGGAAATCTGTTATTTGAAACAAAAATCATTAGATTTGGAAGAAGATTTTGAATTCTAAATAATTTTCTGTTTTGTGGTTTCAGTGGTTTTCATCGGAAATTATTGGTATTTTTAATAAAAGTTTATTAGAATTCAAAGAAAATTTACAGTTTTTCAACAACGTTAGATTTTGTTTGTGTGTGTTTGTTTCACCGAAAATTGGTATTTTGAAACAAAAAATTATTACATTTAAATCCAATAATTTTTGTTTAAAATATAATAAAATTGAAGAAGATGCACATCAAATTATATTAGATAATAGATATGTACTATGAAATACAAATTTTTTTTATTACTTTATATTTTAATTAAAAAATTGTGAGATAAAAAAATGTGTGAGATAAAAAAAAAATAGCGCGCCTGTTTGTTTTTTAGTATGATTCATCCCTTCATTCAAATGTGTATGAAAAAAAAATGTACAGTGAATGGTAGTTAACTATTAAAAAATAATTTACCGTATCTGCAAAAATAATCAATTTAACGTTTTTTGAAGTAAAAAAAATATTTGTTTTCCTGTTTTACCAACTATGGTGATTGTTAAATTGGTTAATTTTTTAGATTTTTTAATATATTTATCCTAATATTATACACAAAGTGAATCCTTTTCCACGCGATTTTTAGTCATTTACAACTTATTCATGTGTTTCCACAATATTTCTTATAATTTGTTCACCAGATACGGTTTTCTCAATTATATGACCGAGATTATATGACACAAACCGTAACTGCACATTATTATTATTATTATGGCTGTGTCTAGTCGCCCCGAAAAATTAGGGGGGTTGGACCAATATTATTTATGTGGGCAGTCACAGGGGTGCCTTCCCGCCCCCACGAGACGTTGGAAAAGGGGTAGGTGTTTCACCAACATTAATTCTATGGCCAATCACAAGGGTGCCTTCCCGCCCCCACCTCAAAATTCGGGACGACTAGCCCAGCTCATGAAAAATATTGCACTAGTCATCCCGAATTTCGGGACGACGAGACACTGCTTATTATTATACCATTAAGCCATTTCCCTTTCGGGGTAGGCATGACTTGCTCGGTAAAGGAAGGAGTAATGTGAGGTTGGGGGTATAGATTTTTTAGATTGATCTGGAATTCTCGTGTTATTTATTTAAATGACACGTTCGTTCCGCAACACTACTCCGACCCAGGTTGCTGATCAATCTCTCTAGCGATCACCCCATGTGAATTGTCCCTCTGTTTACAAACTATTTGTCGCCACACTTTTCTGTCCTGGCATACTACTCTAGCTTCCTTCACGTCCATGCATTTTTTCATGCAAGTTCTCGTGTTTCTATGGCTTCTTATGTCTCTTCGGATTAATTTCTCATTCACAGATTCTAACCATTCTTTCGGTGGTCTACCTCTGGGCATTCTGCCATTTACTTTACCTTTATACACTTGTTTGGTCAGTCGTTCATGTTTCATTCTTTCAATATGTCCGAACCATCTTAACTGATTTCTTGCCCATATGTCAACTAGTGTCTCTTCTGTACCACATTCTTGGACAATAATCTCGTTTCGGACTTTGTCCATCAGTGTTTTCTCGCATATTGTGCGCTGAGGTTTCATGCCAATCGCGTTAATTTTACTCTTGTCCTTTTCTTGACAGGTCCATATCTCGCTACCGTATAGTAAATTCGTTACAAATATAGAATTATGTATGGCCATTTTAGCTTTTTTTGATATGTTTTTATTTCTGAGAATGGATCCTGCCCTACCGATAATCTTCTTACCGTCATCTATGCGCCTATCTAACTCCCCATCTATTTTTCCGTCGCTCCAGATATATGTACCTGCAACTTGTTCTAATCTCTCATCATTTCGGAGAATGTTGCACATTGTTTTCTCACTTTTTCCTTCAAGCATCATGATTTTTGTTTTATTTACATTAATTTTGAGGCCCATGTTCTTCATGCTTGTATTAAGTTTATTCAACATTCTTTGCAATTCCTCGATTAATTCTACCATAACAATCTTGTTATCTGCGAAAGCTAACCCACGTACCTTCACCGTTTCGAGATCTACACCTTCTTCGTCGAAAAGGGCCATTCTTAGACACTTATCCATAAATATGATAAATAGCCATGATGACATACCGCATTCTTGTTTCACGCCTTGCATAATATCGAAACAGTCACTCAGTTTCCCATTTATCCTTACACTTGCTTTACTACCTGTATATATTGTTTCTATTGCTTGTAGGAGCCATCCATTGACTCCGTACTCTTTAAGGACTTCCCAAAATTTACTTCTATTTACCTTATCAAATGATTTTTCCAGGTCAACAAATGTACAGAAAACTTTCTTTCCTACTCTCAAGCTTTTTTCTGTGATCTGTCTTAAGCTAAATATTTGATCTGTACATGATTTTCCTGGCATAAATCCACTTTGGACTTCCCATATCTTTTCTCCTGTAATATTGATTACCCTACGAATAAGTATTTTTGTGTATATTTTACTGACGTTACTTAATAAGCTGATACCTCTGTAATTATTGCAGTTGCTTTTATGTCCCTTTCTTTTGTATATTGGTACGATAATCGCTTTTCTCCAATCAGATGGGACTTCTCCCACCTCGATACATAAATTTATCAATTCGCACAACCTGTGAGGTATGTACTCGCTACCTTATTTAAGCATTTCACCGCTTATACTGTCTACGCGAACAGCCTTACCGTTTTTTAAGTTCTTAATTATATCTCTAACCTCAGTGACACAGACTTTTTCAGTTGGGTTTAGGTTTTCTAATGCATTATGTTCTATGTCGCAGTTCTGTTGCCCTATGTCTTCACCTCCTAATAATTCTTTAAAAGAGTCTTTTAAAGCATCTACTATCCCGTCTGTATCATATAGCACTTCCCCTTTGCTGTTTCTCATGCTGACAAACTCTGTACTTTTAATTCCCTCCATCTTTTTAAATATTAGTTTCTTGCTTCCTTCAAAGTCGTTATGTATTTTCTTCTGTTCTGATTTTATCTTTACTTTCCTTGACTAGTCGTTTTACTTTTCTCTTTTTGTGCCTGTAATCATTTTCAAGTCTATTTCTCTCCTCATCGCTAAGACCTGTGATGTTCAACGTTCTCTTGTACGTTTCTTTCTTTTCTTGTTGGGCTGCCGCAATTTCATCATTCCAGTATGCATCACCAGATTTTCTTCCTACAACCGCCGTACCACATACTTCGGTCGCAGTTTTAACAATGATACCAAAAATAATAAAAAGACGTTTATCTTGCCACAAAATTTGAAAATTTAATGTTTTTTATGTAAAAAGTCTTTGTTTATTTTCTAAACTTGGTAAAAATATGTGTGTGGTGCGTTAAAATTAATTTCCGATGCTAGCGTATAGCGTTGCCTATCACGGAGATACGCTCATTTTCATTTGCAGTTATAAATGGTACCATTATTATTTTTATATTTGAAATTAGGGTTTACTTTGAGAGTTGTGGAGTAAGCGAACAAAACATGATAAATCCAGTTTTTGAAAAAAAATGAGTTATGTATGGTTTTAGCATTTTTAGGACTCGAGGAATATGATTATTGATACCCTTGGTTCACAAAAAAATCTATCCCATTACAATGACGCTTTAAAAGTGCTGTAACCTTCAAAACATATAAACTAAAAATCCGTATATTTTGTACTAAAGTGTTAAATGTGTTATCCAGATGGTTTCCTCTATATGATCCTATTTGAATTTTTCTTCTATCTCTGGTGTTTTTGAAATAAAGCATTAGTCTAATTTTTTAGGAATCATCTGGAATGGATTTATCATGTTTTGTTCGCCTACTCCTCAGTTATGCTCCACATAGCAAAATATATGGAAGATTGATCATTCTCTTTTTTTATTTTTAAATTAGGATACGCTACTTCATTCCTTACGGAAGATATCATTAAAATTGAAGGAAGTATATCAAAGCGCTGCAGCTATATTAATAAGGAAATGTTTAATAAATATAGGATTGCGTAGGTTCTCGGTCAGAGTTCTTCGGATTTCTTGACTATAGATGTGTATTTTCTACTAAAAGAAAAGAATTCTCATAAGTATTCTCTACTTTATGTTTCATTCATGAGTCATATCATAAAAGGTCCACAATCTGCGCGCATTACAATATTTTACCCATTTGATCCGCAATTTCCTTCTTTTTTTTTTAACGTCTTTAAGCCTCTTTTTCTAATCTTTCTTGTCAGGGAAGCTAGGCTTGTGAATGTTTTCCTCTCTCCTACCACCGTGATTTTGCCAATGATGACACCTCGAGAGATCAGAGAAGGAATGAGAGAAACAATGTTCATTTGCGAATACGACGTAGAAAGAGCGAGAGTCACGTCAGTTTTGCCCTGACCTCGGTCTAACGCGGTCTAATTTAATCAGTCAACTCAATTCAATCCAATCCAGTGACACGTCTGACTTCTTCAAACGAAAAAAACTGGAGGATATCAATCAGTGTTGTGGTACGTAAACGTGATTTGTGTTCTCCAAACTTTGGTTCTCCACACTCCGGTCGTGACGGCAATTCTTCCAATCTAGGCTTGGAGTGACTTCAAATGTCAAAGATGGATTTTCTAATTTGCACTCAGTACCAAGAACCACTGAGTTACAGTACGATACGTAAGAGTACGACACTTGGAAACTTTGATTTCTTCAAATTAACGAAAGTTTAGTGACAAAAAAGTTCATTTTTTACCAAAAAGTTGAATTTGAACAAAAAAAGATTTTTATTTTAAATCAAAAACAGTTGAATTCATCAAAAAAAGAAGCATTTTGAACGAAGTATTTGAATCCTTAACCAAAATAGATTAATTTCTAACCAAACAGTTGCATTCTTAGCGAAGAAAGATTAAATTTTTACCAAAAGAGACGAGTTTTCTACAAAATTCGTTTCTGCCAAGAATATTAATTTTCAAACAACAGCAACAACAAAAACGAATTTTCAACGGAATAGTTACAGTTTTAACTAAACAGATGCACTTTCAAATAATATCATGAATTTTGTACCCAAAAAATATTTTTTAACGAATTAGTTCAACTGTTAACCAGTAGTTGAATTTTCAAACGAAAAAGATGGATTCTCAAAAAAAATTTGTAATAGTTGGTATTCCAATCAAAAAATATTTTAATTTTTACAATAAAAAACGCTTAAATTCATTAAAAAAAAACGATTTTCAACCAAACAGATAAATCTTCAACTAAAACAGATTTTTTTTCAACGAAGAAGATTAATTTTTTGCCACAAAAGGCGAATTTGTACAACAAAATAGTTACATGTTCGACCAAGAATGATGAATTCTAAACAAAAAATGTAAATGCTGACATTTCAACTAAAAAAACATTTCATTATTTATCTTGAATATAAAAAAAAATTTAATCAAATAGTTGAACTCATTTAAAAAGACGAAGTTTTCACAACGTAGTTGAATCCTCAACCACACAGATTAATTTTCAATCAAACCATTGCATGCTTAACCAAGAAAGATTACATTTCTGACAAAAGAGATGAATTTTCAAACATCTTTTAAACTGAGTCGAATTGTTCCTAAAATTTTTCAAAATATTTAAAAATTTAAAAAATTGCCTTAAAATCTTCCAGATTTTCTTGGACATTTTTAGGCATTTTTTGCAATCTGTTCAAATCTTTCTAAAATTTCTTAAAAATTTTGTTTTCAAAATAAACAATCATTAAAATATTTTCCTAGGAATTTTAAGGTTTATTTTCTT
Source organism: Andricus curvator (assembly GCA_932195095.1). Classification (NCBI taxonomy): domain Eukaryota; kingdom Metazoa; phylum Arthropoda; class Insecta; order Hymenoptera; family Cynipidae; genus Andricus; species Andricus curvator. Next base: position 145,440 of record CAKNYM010050882.1, read on the forward strand.
GAAACCTTTTAAAATTGTTAAAATGCTTCGAATTTTGTATTCAAAATCTTCAAAAATGTAACTTTTGTTTAAAAATTGTGGAAATCTTTTGAAGTTTTAAATTATTTTTGTATCTTTTTGAAGCTTCTAAATATTTCTTCTACAAAGTTTTAAATCCTGCAAAATAAAAAAATTATCCTAAAATCTCCAGGATTTTTTTCGTGATCTTTTGAAATCTTCCAAACTTAAAATTAATCCCTTAAAATGTAGCCTAAATCATTTCAAATTTTCCCAGTAATCTTATTGTCGGTACCGAAAGTTTTTTTACACTGTCGAGATTTCGTAAATTAAGATATTTTAAGTTTTTTGTTAATAATTTCATTTTTGTCATCTTTTTGAAAGTGTGAAAAAGTTGATAAATTATAGCGTGGTAGCAAAATGTTAAGAACATAACTATTGTCCAATATTAAGAAATTATTTCAAATTGAAATTTTTTTAATCAATAATGTTTAGAAAAATTTGGAGAGAAATTTTATCACAAAATAAAATTATGTATTTGGAAATTTTAATTTACAAAATTGATGGTGCAGAAAATTCCTAAATCTTTATTAATAGATAAAAAACCTGGAAACAGCCACTAAAAGTGATTTTCACGCAATGTCGCAACCAATCAGGTTTTTGACATAGTGTCTACCCGATGGATTATTTTAAATACCCGGTCATTTCCCGATTTCTCTCAGTTAATTTTTTTCGGTTAATTTAAAAGTGTCTAAAAGATTTAAATAATTTTAAGCGGTTCTTAAAATTTTCAAGAGTTTTCTAAACAAAATTTGAATGTGAAATTTTCAAAAATTCCCGTTCCATGTCAAAAATGATCTGTTCCTAGTCAAATAATAATTCTTTACGATAATTCCGTGTTCTGAAGTCTGAATTATAATTTTTTACGAAAATTTCCTGTTCCAATGTGAAAGTTATAATTCATTAGAAGCGTTTTAAGAATTTTTAAAGGTTTCAAAATAATAGAAAAGTTTTCTTAAATTTCATGGGAAAATTTCATATGCTTTTTTATTTTGAAAAATGAATTCCAAGAAAAAACTAAAAATATTTTAAAGCATTTAAAATAATTTACTAAAATTTTTAAAAAGAATATAAAAGATTTTAAAGTAAAATTTTCAATTTTGCAAGAAAACAAAATTTCAGAAAAAATTCGACTAAGTTTAAGATATATTTAAATGTTTTGAGAAGGTTAAAAAATAATTTAAAACTTGTAAAGATTTAAAAAAATGTTCAACAAAATGTAGATTTGTGAAGATCTCGAACAAAAAATTAAGATATAGTTTTTAACTTATTTTGTAATAGCGAATAATTTTTGATTAATTATTGAAGAGTTATTACAAAAAAACATTATAAATATTATTTATTTTTATACTAAGTGAATTTTACATTAACCATGTTATAAACGCGTGTAACTATAATCAAACTGTCATAGTAAAAAAGTTTTCTGTAATTACTCTTCAATAATTACTCACTAAAGTCGGGGCCAAATGTCGAGGCCCCTCACTTCTTTTGATTGCAACTCGCACAAAAAAATCTCTGAATTGTCTAATAAAATTCATTTGAAAGCTTAAGGTCTTCCGAATTCAAGGATATGATAACTTTTATCCTAAAAAATTTTTGTCAATAGTTACGAGTTACGAACCAAAACATCCCAAAAAACAGGATTTTTCGTCCTCCTTTTTCAAGCGTCCACTTTTACCAGTTCCCAGGAAGAGGGCGACGTTAGCAAGAAACTGAAAAAAATGTACAGATATTCTTTCAACATTCTTTAATATAATACATTTTTCAAAATTCCGAAATATTCAATAAGGGGCCTTCCATAAACTGCGTGGTCTCTTTAGTGGCGGGGGGGGGGGGGGGGGGTCGAACAACGGCCCCGTTGGTCCACATGGGGGAGAGGGGGGTTCCGAGGCCGAGCCACGTGGTTTTACACTTATCTGTTAAAAAAATAAATAAAACGCATGACTAGAAAATAGAAAAATGTCAACTTTAACCCAATTGGTTGATTTTTAAACCAGAAAGATTAATTCCCCCCACCGCAAAAAAAACTAATTTTTAACAAAATACATGAATTTTCAATCAAGGGCCCTCCATAAACCACGTAGCACCCTAGTAGGGGGGGGGCTACAAGAATGCCACGGTGGACTACATGGGGGAGGGGGGGGCAACATTGGGCCTCGTGGTTTATGGATACCCCCTAATTTACTTTTTGCGGTGAGTTATTTACAAAAACTTTACCTTGAGAACGAATGAAGATAAGAAGCCGTGTGATGGCTCCAAATGTGCAGTGTTGTAATGCGAGTGCAGTCCAATAATTAAATTTGTAATAAAATTATTCTTACGCAAGAAAAATCATTTTGAATATTTCTAACTTTAATCAGTGTGAGCGTGTGGCCAGCACAGCGGGACAAATGGCAGAAAAAAGTACCCTTTCGATGACAATAGTAACGGAGTCGGTTTGCTTCTGGAGTTACTATTGTCATTGAAAGGGTACTTTTTTCTACTACTTGTCCTGCTGTGCCGGACCACGCGCCATCACTGATTAAAGTCAGAAATATTCAAAGTGATATTTCTTCAATGACAATGATTTTATCATTAATTTAATTATTGTACTTCACTCACATCACAAAACTGCACATTTTGAGCCATTAAGCGTCTTCTTATCTTCATTCGTTCTCAAGATAAAGTGTTTGTAAATAAATCCTCGTAAAAAGTAAATAATTAGATATTTTCGAATTTTGAAAAATGTATTGCATTGAAGAATGTTGAAAGAATATATCTAAAATTTTTAAGAATTTTACTAACGTCGACCTCTTTCTAGGAACAGGTAAAAGTGGACGCTTGAAAAAGAAGGCTGAGAAACCCTGTTTTTTGGGACGTTTTGCTCCCTCAATATTGACAAAATTTTTTAGGATAAAAGTGATCATATCGTTGAATTCGGAAGACCTTAAGCTTTCAGATGCTTTTTATTATACAATTCAGAGATTTTTGTTGTTCGAGTTGCAATATAAAGAAGTGAGGGGCCTCGACATTTGGCCCCGACTTTAATTAATCGTTAATACCAAAGACATTAAAAATTATATCAAAGAATCATTTATTAATTAGAATACCAAAAATAGTTAACCAAAGATATTTTTATAAAAAATAACAACTTTCATGTTAACCAAATCTGTGCAGATATTTAAGACACCGAAAATTATTATTTTTAGTGTTGCCGTCCGAGACGAGAAATACCGAGCCTGGCTCGCTTTCGTCTCGTTCATTACTCGGTTCCGTCTCGTTTTCCCGGGAGCATTACTCGGTTTGTCTCGTCAAATTCTTACTCGTCCCGTCTCGTCCTTACTCGTTCTCGCCTCGGTTTTTCCGAGAAATGCGACAGATGTGCGCTAGCAGAGCGGACAGCTCGCGGGAGCGTTCTTTTGCTACTCTGACGCGCTAATGCTAATTAGCGTTCTTTAATGAATAGGTAAAGTCGAAATATGATTACATATTATACTTTTTTGTTCATTACTGATTAATTTGATATCAAACACGACTATGTTTCGATTGTTTCAAAGATTTAACTTCACTCTATTAGTATGTCATTTTGTTCTTATTAAACATTTATTTTGCCAATTATAAGAATAGAATATATGAAACAGAAAGGTAATAAGATAGGTATATTTTTAAGTCATTCGGAGTTTGAAGAATTTAACACTGAGTTAATTTTTTATAATTCAAAGTAGAATTTTAAAATGTTGTGACGTCTAATTTCTACGGTTGTAAATAAAATATATTTGTTGCGGCATTTACAAAATCGAAAGTGCGCACCTCCTTAAATCGCTTTGACTACTACATATTTTTTAAATTGTATGAAATTGGAATGTGTGAAAAGTATTAAATCAGTCAGTAATAATACCCAGAAACTCATATGATCATCACACAGTCGATTATATAATTCACCCCTACGACATTCATGTATCTATATTTGTTTATTCAGGTATGTATATTTGAATATTCATGTCTATAAAAATTTGTATAATTCAGAAACGCATTAACACTGAAAATTTTCCTTTCGGGTCCCTCATAACGTATATATCTTACGGTTGGGCTTCGTCGGCATAATATAAAAAAATTTGTTAATCGCAGAGTTTTGGAAAAATCGCGAATGTTACTTTCGTTTCTTAATCTGCATAATATGCCCAATTTTAAAAATTGGCAGGTGTTTTATTTGAGTTCATATGAGTGAAAAAATAAAAGCTCTAAACATTACGAATATTTTTTTAGCATAGAAAAACTTTTTTATGTTCAAAACGTACTTCCAAAGAAATTGAAAAGATCAGATCGTTAAGAATGACGAGTTAATATAAAAAATTCAGCAACTCGTTCTTGAACGTTTTTTTGAAGTATATTTTGAACGTAAGAAAGTTATTCTATGCCTGAAAAAATTATTTGTAGAGCTCGTAGACTTTTTTCATCCTCAGGTCCTTATAAAAAAATTGCGGAAATGAGGCATATTATGCAGATTAAGAAACAAAACTCACATTCACGATTAGTCCAAGACTGCGAGAAAAAAATTCTTGACTCTCATTTCGGCTTCGCCCAACTGCAAGACATTGGTCGAATTATTTTGAATCTTATAGACATTATAACGTACCCAAAAGAAAACTTTTCAATACTACGGCGTTTTGAAGTTATAAGTTTTTAGAAGTTTCAGTACATTTTTACATTACAAAATATGAAATTATGTAGATTTTTTTGGCGCTGCCGAAATGAAAAATGTTAAAGCTGCAACAGCGAGATGTAATTTTTTACACAAACATCATCATCCAATGATGAATTTTCGATACAACTTACGTGATGTTTATCAATTAAACTAGATGATAGAATCGTGTTTATACAAAAATAAATAACTAGGAAATCAAAGGTAAAGGTTCCAGCTAAACAGTGACTGAAATGCGCATAGGTGCATGGAAATTATTGCAGTTCTCGTACTTTCTGCAGTATTTTCTCTAATAAGGTGCATGTTAGCCACGAATTCAAATATAACAGAGGCTCTGCCGATTCAGCATTCAACTGATTTCTATGCTTGCGAATTACTAAGGAAGCACGGGAAAAAAGTCTTTCTGCTGGAACTGATGTCGTTGGAGTGCTAAGGAAATCCTTTGCCATACGGGCTAAATTGGGATAAAGCTGCTCATGAACTTTCCACCAGTTCAACACGTCAGTTAAACACTGAAGTTGTAAATCACGAAAGTAGCTGTAAAGTAGCCACTAAAGTAGCTGCAATCGCATGCTCACCTGGAATCCTGGATGTACCTGTCATACCCTCGGAAAATTTGTTCTGCCTGTTGGCCTTGTTCGCACAACACAGCAGCTTCAAATATTTCGGCTACATATTTTCTTTTCGATAGACACCTACTTCTGTTCTAAACGTTTTTACAAATAAAAAAATATCTTGTTTGATATCAAAGGTATCAGGATAAAACAAATAGTCCGGAAATATATCATCCAAAGAGTCTAGTGGTATATTAAAAAAAATGTTCTCTTGTCATTTCTACGTTTCGGAAACAAAATAGTCTGTGACGAAGGGTTGAATTTCATAAAATTTAAAAAATATGTAGTAGTCAAAGTGACTTAAGTAGGTACGCACTTTCGATTTTCTTGATGTCCCGACATATATATTTTATTTACCCTCCTTAGAAATTAGACGCCACAAAATTTTTAAATTCCACTTTACAATGTACAAAATGAAATTAGTGTTAAATTCTTTAAACTCCAAAGGACTTGAAAATATACCTATCTTTTTACCTTTCTGTTTCATATATTCTATTCTTAGAATTGGCAAAATAAATGTTTAATAAGAACAAAATGATATACTAATAGAGTGAAGGTAAATCTTTGAAACAATCGAAACATAGTCGTGTTTGATATCAAATTAATCAGTGATGAACAAAAAAGTGTAATATGTAATCCTATTTCGACTTTACCTATTCATTAAAGAACGCTAATTAGCATTAGCGCGTCAGAGTGGCAAAAGAACGCTCCCGCGAGCTGCCCGCTCTGCTAGCGCACATCTGTCGCAGTTCTCGGAAAACCCGAGGCGAGAAACGAGTAAGGACGCCACGAGACGAGTAAGAATGAGACGAGACAAAACGAGACGAGAAATGCCGAGACAGCAGGTATGGCTCGTCTCGTCCCGTCTCGTTTCTCGGGATTTCTCGCTCGGCGGCAACACTAATTATTTTTCATTTCCCATATTATGTGTAACCAAATTTTCTGAATAATTATTTGAAGAGGGTCACCATCGTGTGGCGAAATGTCTGAAGCAATTGTAATCTATTTGTATTCATTTTTACGACACCATAAATTACGAAAATATTGTTTTATTTAAATATTATAAGGTATCACAATATATGAAATTATACATATGAAAACCTTATGTAAAATGCGTTTTATTCGTGCTTCTAGTAAGAAGAGATTTGATGTTTACAACCGGGAAATAACCGGGAATTTCGGGGGCGAAAATTAGTAGACACCGTGTTTAAACAATCGCTCAGAGAAAAAGTTGTCTTGACACAAAAGCATCGTCCTCTTGCCTGTTTTGAACGACGTGAATATATTTTGTACACAAACAGGATTATTTGACTGCAAAATTAGGTGAAGTTAGTCGCATGAGGAAAAATTTGGTTGCCAAAAGATTCCTGTTGAGACAAATGAAAATCCTCTCAACCTTAAATTTAAGAGGAAATTCCATTTACATCAAGAAACATCCTTTTGTCACAAGAGGAAATTCCTCTGAGTGATAGCGGTATTTTTTTAGGTCAATGGAATATTTGTTTAAGTTTAAGCTGCTTTTATTTTGATAAATCACGTTCTTTCTTAAATAATTATCTCTTTCCTTTAAATCAAGGATTCGGTTCTTTGAATCAATCAATATTGTGTCAACTTTGTTACATTCTTCTTCTGAACAATATATCGCATCTTAGGATCACATAAATATTCAGTAACATTAAAAAACACTTATTTATTTCCAAGAAATATTTGGTAAAAATTAGGGTATGCTTCTTTGATCCAAGCAATCATATCTTCCAATTAAGAAAAACTTTTACTTCAAACACAAATCTTTTATTTCTTTCAACCAATAGCAACGTTCCTGCGCCTAGTTAAGGTTTTCGCAAACTGAAATAAATATTAACTTGCAACAATAATTTCATATTGTTTTGGTTTAGATAAAGCCACAAAAAAAATTGAGCTGTGGAACCTATGTTATTCCTTATAACAGCTCAATGTATTCGCGGTGAGCACGAAAATACGAACTCTGGCGGGCACTTTGGTGAAGCTCTATAAACAGTCTCGTCCCATTTATTTCTCACAGGACGTACGGTTTATTTACATCTCACATTAATTAAGGTAAGGTGTCACGTGTGAAAATTAAGTAAAGTCGGTAGTTGACATAACTAAGTATAATAACGGTCAGTTTCAGACTATAATATTTATTACCATAGTAGATTAAAAGGAATTTTATGATGGTGTTTTAAGGTCTAGGTCAAGAGTCATATGTGGTAAATAATGATTTGAATGAATTTATTTTTTGACCGGGAATTTTACAAATTTTTAGAAAAAAAGTCTGTCCAACTTTGATTTCAACCGTTTTTTAAATAATCAGTTAAATTGTTATCTTTTTCAATTATGATATCATTCAGTTTAGAATGCGTAATTCGAAAACATTTCACTTAAAAATTTTCCAGTTTAGATTTTAAGTTTTAAGCGTATATTTGATTTAAAAGAATTTTAAAATGCAGTTTTAAAGACTTAAACGATTAAAAATTAGAAGCTTTTGAAATCGAAAATTTTGGATGAAAAATATTTTTAGTTGATTAACTGTGAATATAAATAAATTAATAATTAATTTGGAATAGATATATTATATTAATAGATTCGGAATCAGTTCCAAATTTTCAGATTTTAACGTTAAAAATTAAACTGTTTCAATCGGAAAGTCTTATTAGTTAAGCAAATGTAAACGCCCGATAGAAAGTTTATAAACTATTTAAAATTTAAATAGTTTATAAACTTTGTATAAAATAACTTCAAAATAATATATTCATAATTAAAGGATTTTATTAAATTTCAAATATTGTTTCAGTCTAAAATGTTCCATTTTTAAAACATTCAATTTGACATTTTTTAATTAAGAAAATGAACAATTATTTAATATTTAGAAATTTGTGAATGTTCATTTAAAATCATTAATTATAAATCAAATATTGAATACTAAAAACAAGAAAAATAAACTTAGAACGTTACATTTTTAATTGTTCTATTTAAAAAATTTTAATTGTAAGTCAAATTTTTGAATTTTGATGTATAAATAACAATTGAACACCTACTATTCTTAGAAAAAATTCGAGTAAGTTGAAGAGATTTTTAGAAGTTTTGAAAAAATTGAAAATTATTTAAAGATTTGAAATGAATTCAAATAATTTAAACGAAGTGCCTACGTGTACCAAAAAATCCGGCTATTCGTACCGACATTTCGGTGCAAATAGCTTTTTTGCAGATTTCGATCAAAAAATTTAGAAGCTTTTTAAGAATTGTGAAAGGCTTTAAAAGAATAAAAAACATTTCCTTGGGATTCCTAGGAAAATTGAAAATCATTTTTTATTTTGAAAAATTAATTTCAAGAGAATACTTAAAAACATTTAGAAAGATTTACGAAATTGTCAAAAATGGATGTGGGAGATTTTAAGGAAAATTATTTTATTTGACAGGATTTTAAAAAAATTGTAGCAAAACTTCGAATCATTTTAAAAGATGTTTAGAAGTTCTGAAAACATTTCAAAAATAATTTAAAATGTGAAAAAAATGTAAAACAACATGTAGATTTTTCAAGATTTTGAAATAAAATTTTGAAGCAGTTTTAGGATTTTTAAACTATTTTTTAATATTTCTAGCTTAAAATTGCTTAAAATGATATAATTTTGAAAATTTTTTATTTCAATGTTTGATTCTTTTATTTAGAGCATTGAAAATGATAACGTGGATTGATATTTTTGGAACTGAATCTGCATCTTTGAACTCTACAATTTATAAAAGTTAAAAAATTTAATTTGGCAGTTTAACTGCATTTAATTTAAAATTGTTCAGTTGAAAAGTGTTAGTAGCTTACATTTTATACGTGCAAATTATTGAGCATTTGAATACAAAACATTTGTATTATAATATTTTTAAACTTCAATTTCAAAAGTTTAAAATTCAAGAGTTCCACTTTGGGTGCTTTAATTTGCCGCTCAGTTTTTATTACTTAAAATAGAAAAATTGTTAGCTTTAGAGTTCGAATTTTTTAATTCCATTGACCGTGAAAAATGTTTGCGAACTGGGAAAAACCGGGCATTTTTTTCTTTAATTAAAAGGGCCACCCTGTTACTCAAATACTTTACTTTAACCTGTTACTCCTTCAAAGGATCGAACATTCTGTTCCATACCTGGATGCTCTTTTCATTTTTGGCCAAAGAAAGGAACTGTCAGAACTAAAATAATTAATAGTTTTGGATACTTTTAGATCAGAAATTACAATTTTATTAACGGTATTTGTAGTACTTCCTTTAAGCACTTTAAGTACGTCCATTCTATATTTTTTCATTGAATTTAAATTACAATAATTTCAATTATTACGAGAAGTCACCACGTAAATATTTCAAACAAGACTGTTTTCAGACCACGTGACCCGATCATATGGTTGCGATTGCAGCGCATCTGTAGGTCGTGCTCACCGCGAATAGCTGAAAACGAACGAAAGAATCCAGAGAAAAACAGCGGTATCATTTTTGTTGCAGCTCATTTGTTATGTTCACGAAATCAGATTTTTTTCTCCAAATGAGAATACTTCAAGTATGAAACTATAACATGAACATAGCTGCATTCTCATTCTCCGGTGTCCCATTTTCGTTGCAACTCAAAATAACACCGAATCAGCGTATACTTTTGATGATCAGCGTTTTGCTGTGTGTAGAAAGATCCCTGGATCAGCCAGCTAATTATCTTTGGACTTATTTGACCATTTTACCTATACCGAACATATCATATAGTCGATAGACTACATGATATTATAGTTCTTTGAATCAATTAAGTTTTCTTTGATTAAAAATTTTTTTAGACACAAAGTAAAGTGGGTTGTTCATTGACGATATCACACCCTAAATTGGTAATCCCTCTTTGTACTTGGAGGCTAAGTAAGGTCGGTGGTTTTTGGGGGCGACTTAAATCCGCACCCTCGGTTATCGGGGCTCGTGAATCAAACGCTTAATTCGATTCTGTCGTACGTTATAACGAGTCACGGAAATAATGTCCAATGATATTAACATAAGTGCTCTCGCGTATACAGTGTACCCGACAATGAAACGTGATATCAATCGTATCTGATGGACCTAAGTCTCGTACTTTCCCTTGCGACACGCTACCTTTCCAGACTTCTTTTCAAAAAGCCCCGCACGGAACATGCTAATTACTTTTTCTTTTTCCTCCATTTACGGGAAGTACAGAACGCAGCACACGGCCTTCCTTCCACAAAAGTAATATACGAAAATTTTACTTCCGTTCTGGGACTGGGAATACCGAACCCCTTCCCGCACCGAGATAAATTATTTCTTGGGGAGAAATAAAATACTCTTCCAGAAATATATTTCACGACAAAAATGGATTGCCAATCCATGTTTCCAAGATTATTCTTACATGTCAACGAGGGTTGGACCTTTAGAAAAAAGTTTGGCAAAGATTCATAATGGTATAAATTTAGGGAGAATAGGGATCACAGTGGCTCAGCAGTTCAATTGTAGGGAAAATAGGGGATTTTTTTTAAGAAAGGGGAATTTTTTTTTCTTTCAAAAATACCAGCATAATGAAAAAAAATCAATACATGCAACACTTTTATGACAAACCACGAATTATACTAAACTAGAAAACAAACACGCGCGCGATTATTCATTCTTTTGTCTCACGCAATTTTAAAATTAAAATATAAAATGAATGTTAATTAATACAAAAATTTTATATTTCACATAGTATTTATTGTCTGAAATAAAAGAAAAGAAAAAAAAATATTTGTAGTAATTGATGAAAATTGATGTCTTTTAACTTCAGCATTAATATATAATATTTTCCGACGAAATTGTTGTACAAAATAAGTTTAGTTTTTTAAGTCACATTATTTTTTTTGAAAATAATCGATTTCCGGTGAAAAAACACTAATATGCCCTATTATTGTTATAACATTGTAAATATTCTTTGAAATCTAATGACTTTTTATTAATAATAGCAATTTGAGATGAAAACACAAACATAACACAAGAATATATTTAAGATTGTAAATCTTCTTTTAAAAACGTGAGCATAAACTAGAATTGTTCAAAAATTTCCCATCTACATTTAAATCTAATTATTTTTTAATCAAAGTACAGATATCCTATTATATATCCTATTATTGTTAAAAAATATTGTAAATATTCCTTGAAATCTAATGATTTCTAAGTTCGTCATCTTCTTTGAAATTCAATGTATGTATGTATGTATACCATTAAGCCATTTCCCTTTCAGGGTAGGCGTGACACTACCCGATTCGGGTAGTGTTTATTGGTGGATAGTTTTCTTGTAGTTATAAATAACTACAAGTTTGGGCTCACCACACCCATAATATACCAACAGCACACAGTATTCTCGAATGGTCACCCATCCAAGTACTAACCGCGCCCAACGCTGCTTAACTTCAGTGATCTGACGAGAACTGGTTTTTTCAGCGTGGCATGGCCGTTGGCCAATGATTCAACAAAATTCAATGACCGTCAAAAAAACCAAAAAATTTGAAAATCGTATGATTTTTTAAAGTTATAAATTCGAATTTTTGAGACAAAACACTAATAGAACATAACAAAAAATGATTTCAAGTTGTAAGTCTTCTCTAAAATGTAATGATTTTCCTTTAAAATTACCGATTTCCTGTGAAAAATGTTACCATAACATTAAACTGTTATAAAATTGTAAATCTTCTTTGAAATTTATATCAACATTTCCGGTAAAAAAACTGCTAGCTTAACCGACGTTCTACATGTACACAAATTTTAAATTTTTGAAATCTTATGATTTTTTTACTAAAAGTAACGTTTTCCGGTGTAAAACGCAAACACAAACTAAAATTGTTAAAAATTTGTGAATCCGCTTCGAAACGTTTCAAATATAATATTATTAAATTAAAAACAACCAACTTCCGACGAAAAACACTAACATATTCAAAATTGTTGAAAGATTCTAAATCTTGTTCAAATTACAATGATTTTGTTCGAAGATAAAAATCTCAGGTGAAAGACATTTGCAAAATTGTACATTTTCTTTGAAATCTAATAATTTTTTTTTGAAATACCAATAATTCCCGACGAAAATAATAACACAACAGAAAATTGTTCAGAATTTTAAATCTTCTTCGAAATCAAATGGTTCTTGTTTGAAATAACCGATTTCCTGTGAAAACTACTATGAAATTACTACTAGCTGAAATTATTAAAAAATTGTCAATCTTGATCAAGCTATAATAATTTTTGTTTTATAATACCAGTTTTTTGTTCAAAACGCTCACGTAACCTAAAATTGTTACAAAATAATGAACCTTTAAAATCTAATGAGTTCCGTTTAAAAATGTCAATTTCCGGTTTTTAAAAAGCGCTAAGAATCCCGAAAAAGGTTCATTGTTGAAAAATTGTTAATCACTAAAATCTAATAATTTTTTATTAAGAGTACCCATTTCCGGTGCAAAACGCTAACATAACCTAAAATTGTTGAAAATTGGGAATCTTGATGATCTTGGTTTAAAAATGCTAATTTAATTCCGGAGCAAAAACTATCACAACCTTAAACTGTTAGATTCGAAACTTTCTGATTTTATATTAAAATTCTTCTTTAAAAATACAAATTTCCAGCGAAAATAACGTACATAAAACATGTATAATATTTTTAATTATTTATCAGAAGATTTGAAAGTTTCAATTTAATCGCGCAAGAGTATTTAAAAAGCACAAATGTTTCCCAATTCGCATATGGTTTCCTATAATTTTTCTTGGATTTAATTCTCAAAATATCAAATATAAGATACAAAACAGCATCAAGTAATGAAAAGCCAATCAGGTTTTCAACAAGAATGATTGCGAGATTTTCAAAACATATTGTTCCACCACTTTTTTAAACTGGAAAATAAAATAAAATTTTATTTATAAATTAAAAGTTATAAGGACAAAAGTATCGTAAGTAAGTGTGAGATTGAGATATATTCTATTTTTCGCAAATCGTGGAAAATTTGCTTCTTTTTCTCTGTTCTTCGTAGTTTCTCTAAACTAATCATAATTTCTTTATTTGTGGCCGCAAGCTTTTTATAATTCTTGAAAAATTAATTGCAGCTTAAAAAAGGGGGAAACGGAAAAAATGATCAAATATATGGATTATAGGGGATTTTCAGAAAAATAGGGGAAAAGGGGAATATGCCCTATGATCCCTGGGAAAATGTTAGCCTAGGCTTGGAGTGTGAGCAAAAATAATATGAGAGTGCTATTCATATTTTAATTTCAGTGTTAAAGGCATGTGCTATTAAAGCTGTTGTATATGTCCCTCGATATGTCCTAATGGTTTTTTTGGAGATCATAAATCATGCCCAGTGCCCACCCTTCTCATTGTCTCCTCTGCTGTAATAATAACGAACCCTCAGCTATAAGAAATGTCTCAGTAAATAGAAACGCGGATAATTCAATTGAGCAAAATATAACCCTCCTCTCGAACCTTACCACCTGTTTTCACTGGCAAGGATATATACATGAAGAGCCGATAAAAAAGAAACCTTGTCTGTAGATTCATGGCTATAATTAAAGTACTGCATTAAAAAGGGAAATAATAATAATAATAATAATAATCTTTGAAAAAAAAAAAAAAAATCTTTGAATTCATTCATTCACTTTGTCCACATATAAACTCCTATGTTTCCGATCACTTATCGGGTGCTTTTGTCTTTTTACTTTTTTTCTTCAACGACCCTGTTTGACAGTTTATTAGTATACGTCAGTTTGAAATTTTGTTGAATTTATTTTTCACTGGAAGTTGTTACAATTGAATAGAAATTCTTTAGTTTGGATTGGAATATCAAATTTTCATAATTTAAAATAAGATGCAGTGTTGGAGAAGTTCCTCAAAACAAAATTAGTCAAAGTCAGCGCTGCGCGCCTATAAAAAAGGGTTTCGTAGCCCACGTAGCCTATTAGAACGTTAATTAAGTCGTTCGAACCTCCCCCTCCCATACTTTCCGTCCCCTCACTTCACCCTTCCTTTCACCCCTTCCCCCATTTTTTCCTCCTCTACTTCTCCCTCTCCCCGCTTCCGTAGCTAATACTCCCCTTATCTGACATCCCTTCCCCAGGCATCAGTTCCTCTCCCCTAGTCACTCTCATTTCTAATAATTTCCCCTCATTTACACTCACTTCACCTACTTCCCCTCCCCTTCTTTCCCTACTTCCCCTCCACCCATTTTTTCTCAGTTCCTCTACTTCTCCCTCTCCCCGCTTCCGTAGTTAATACTCCCCTTTCCTTACATCCCTTCCCCAGCCACCACTTCCTCTCCCCTACTCACTCTCATTTCTAATAATTTCCCCTCACTTACACTCACTTCACCTACATCCCCTCCCCTCATTTCCCTACTTCCCCTCCACCCATTTTTCCTCAGTTCCATTACTTCCCTTCCCCTCATTTCTCCTACCTTCCCACCCTTTATGTCCCCTCTCCCCCCTACTTCATTGCCCCTTATGTCCCCCACTTTCCCTACTTCCACTCCCCTTACTTCCCTTCTACTCCCCTTTTGTCCCCTCACTTCCCCTACTTAACCACATCTTTACTTTTCCTACTCCCCCTCCCCTCATTTCCCCTTATTTACCTTCCTTTGAAAAAAGTACGACAGACGAACGGATACCCGACCAAACTAAAAATTATAAGAGGTTCCAAAAATATTAATTAACGCTGTCATTTTTACTGTTCATATTCAAAGAAT
>CAKNYM010050882.1:169451-209109 GCA_932195095.1 Andricus curvator
TAATAGTGTTTATTTCTTATTTTGTATAATTTTAGACATCCTGGCAACTTTTTGAAAATGTTTTAAAAAATGTTGCTGATTGACACTTAGAAATTTTTCTGTTATGGATTGTGGACCAGTCCCAGATTTGGGCCAGACTAGACTGTCAAGACAATAAGAAAAAAAATTGATTTTGAATAATGCTTATTTCTTATTTTGTATAATTTTAGACATTCTGGCAATTTTTCGAAAATGTTAAAAAAAATTTGGCTGATTGACACTTAGAAATTTTTGTGTTATGGATTGCTGACCAGTCCCAGATCTGGGCAGGACTAGACTGTCATGACTAGACGGTCTAGATGACGCCAGATCTGGGCCAGATCAGACATCAGACTGCCAGAAGATTTTTC
Organism: Andricus curvator; assembly: GCA_932195095.1. Lineage (NCBI taxonomy): Eukaryota > Metazoa > Arthropoda > Insecta > Hymenoptera > Cynipidae > Andricus > Andricus curvator. Next base: position 169,841 of record CAKNYM010050882.1, read on the forward strand.
CACTAGGGTTCTTGTAAATAAAATTAATGTAGATACCATATATAATTTAATATGAAACGCTTTAAAATTTTAAGTCGAGATATATTGCATTTTCAAGAAATAGTTGAATTTTCCACCAAAAAAGATTTTCTACCAAACGAGATGAATTTTTGTAAAAAGAGCTAAGTTCTCAAGCTAGAAAGTCGGCTGTTTTAGAGAATAGTTGACTTGTCAATCCGAAAAGAATTTTTAACAAAAAAGTTAATTTTCAGTTAAAAAAAAATTAATTTTCAACAAAATAGTTGAATTTTCAATTTGATAAATTGATTTTGCAACCAAATAATTGAACTTTCAAGCAAAATTAATGAATTTTCAACAAAGTAGTTGAACTTTTAACCAACTAGTTGAATTTTTCAACCAAAAAAGATTAAACTCAACCAAAAAGTGTTGAATTATCAAACAAATAGTTAAATTTTCAACCCAGAAAAACGTTCTTTTAAAAGGCTGTCGAATTTTCCATTTAAAAAGCTGAATTTTCAACAAAGTAGTTGAATATTTAACTACAAAAGATAAATTTTCAACAAAAAAGGGGAAAGGTAAATTTTTGGTGAAGAAATTAATTTTCAACAAAAAAAAACGAATTTTCAAAAAAATAGTTAAATTTTCAACCAGAAATGAATTTTCAACTAAAAGGATGAAACTTCAATAATTAAAAAATAAATTTTAAACAAATTATATCTATTTTTAAACCAAAAAGACGAATCTTCAACGAAGAATGATTTTTTAGTCAAGAAAGGAAAAAAGTTGAACCAAATTGTTGAACTTTCGAGTTAAAAAGACGAATTTTCTACAAAGTAGTTAAATTTTCAACCGAAAAATATGAATTATCAACAAAAAAGGTAATTTTCAACCAAAAATGGAATAGTTACATTTTCAGTTTAAAAAATTAATTTTTAAATGAGTCCAACTTTTACCCAAGCTGTGGAATTTTCAGTTTAAAAAATTAATTTTCAACAAAAAAATAAAGAACCATTTTTCAACAAAATCGCTAAATTTTCAACCAAAGAGATGACTTTTTAACAAAAAAATGATATTTTAACGTAGTGCTGGTTCAACGTTCCACCAAGTAGTTTAATTTTCAAACTAAAAAGTTTAATTTTTAACAAAAAATGTAATAGCTGGTATATCAACAACAAAATTTTAATTTTAAAACTAAACCAGTTTAATTCAACCAAAAAAGAAAAATTTTCAACAAAACAGTTAAATCCTCAACCAAAACAGATAATTTTTCAATCAAACTGTTGCATTCTTAACCAAAAAAGATAAATTGTCTAGCAAAAATAAATTTTCAACAAAGTAATTCAAGTTTCAAGCAAGAAGCAGAATTTTTAATCAAAAAGATGAATTCTCAACCAAACAGTTGAACTTACAACCAAAAAAGATTACACTTCTACTACAAGAGATGAATTTTTAGTTTAAAAAAATTAATTTAAAGAAAAAAAAATATTTTGTCGAAAATTCAATCATTTTTTTCAAAATCCATCTCTTTTGATAAAACATTGAACTGTTTTGTTGAACATTCATCTTTGGAAAGAAAATTCGTCCTTATGGATTGAAAATTCATATTTATTATAGAAAAGTCATCTTTTCTGGTTGAAAATCCATCTTTCTTGGTTGAAAACGAACTTTTTTGTTGAATGTTCAACCGTCTTCTAAAAAATTCCTTTTTTTGCTTGAATTTGTTTTTAATTCAACTATTTGGTTTAAAATTCATCTTGCTTTGTTCAAAATGATCTTGTTTATTTTTGATTGACTTTCTAAAAAAACTGACTTTTAACGTAGTCTTCCTTTTGTCTTGAAAATTCTCGACTATTTTGGTTGTAAATACAACTGTGTGGTTGAAAATTATTATTCTTTATGCCCCTATTATTTCCCTATTTTCGTGAAAAATCACCCTATTTAGTATTTTCCTTGTTCCAAGTGAATTTTGGGCAGTGAAGTCTGAATTATTAAAAAACGAATAAGTTCATATTCAAATTATATAGGCTAAAATTTAAAGCCTTAATTATTGAGTAATTTCAAGTTTAAAATGTTCAAAATGAATTTTCCTGAAGTTCAAAATGCATGTAAATTAAAAAAGTCTCTCATTTGAAAATAATCTAAGTTGACAAGTTTAACTGTTCAGAAAGAAAAATATTTTAAACCCAGATTCAGAATCCTTCAAGCTGAATGACTATTGTTAAAAAATTGTATTAACTTTAAACTTTATTTTGATTGTGCAAAGAATATTTGAAAATCAGTGAAAATTATGTTTTCTATATTCCTAAACAAGCTATTGTTTTAGTCATTCATTGTTTGATACTGCTTTTTTCATTATCTTACAAAATTTGTTGCGACAGTTTTTTACTTTTTTCGGAATTCCATGCGACTTTCTTCTTGCTTTGTGCGACTAATGCGGCTTTTGTTAAGCCTTCTAGTGAATTCAAGCCCTATAGTCGAGGAGAAAAATATAAATAAATCCAGTTTTGTATTTTATGTTTTGCCTATATTTTCGCCTGACTGAATAGCACATTTAAGCGCTAAATACACGTAACAGCACGTATCAATTTCTCTAAAAATAACACGAGTTTCCCCTGTACTTGAAGTACAGAGGGTTTAAAAAAATAACAAGCACCCTTGAAAAAGCAACTCGTATTTACTATTTAGCCAGTGAAATTCAGAGTTAAAGCTAGCGAGCCGCAATCGCGAGAGTATTTTGATTTCTCGCGAATTTTCAACGCGTGTGCGGCATTCATATGAAAATACGATTTATCCCCGATTCAAGTGTCATCGTATCGATCGCTTGCGAGGCATTCATCGGTATCAAGTAGAGTAGGTATTGTATGTTAGACGCGTCCATTAGCAGTTCGGGTAATTCATAAGCAAATATTTGTTGAGCGAACGACAAAGACGATAAAAGCCAACAGAAGTTTCGCTCCTCGCTCTTTCTTTTTTTTTTTGACAGAAGAAAAGAAACTCGTTCTGGCGGAACGTTCGCCGTACCCAATATCGCGCAAGGAAAAAAAGGGGGGATTTTTCAACAAGGGCGAAAACGGAACAAGAAAGAAAAGTGCGGAGAGTCCAAGTGAAAGATGGTTGGGAAATATATGAATCGAACGGACTGCTGTCCGCTTGAGGGATGCGCTCAACTTTTTCAGTGTCTAACTGTCTAGCCTCCCTAGACATTTCGACACATAGACGTATCCGCGTTTATTGTTGTCCTGTGGAAAACGAGAGAAAGTTATTGCCATCCCTTCAGAAAAAAAGTTTACGATGCTTCTTCACTTTAGGCTTCTCCGCACTTTTCCGTCGCGTCGGACTCTCAGCTTGATGGTTTTCTGACATCGAGTGACGTTGTTCTTTTTTCCAGAAAAAGTAAGATGGGGTGACTTACATGTATGAAACATGAATTTTTTTTATTTGCGAGGGGTATACGCATTTATGATGTATCGTTTCATTCAATTTGTCAAAGGCGCGATTGTGTTTTTGTGCATTCCCCAATGGAGTAGTTGTTGAACGTGAAGATTGTTGAAATTTATATAACAGTATTTCAAATCATTGACAATATTACTAAGCAAGTGAAAATTCCCTCAGGAGGAATCAGAATTCACAAACGCTAGCAGGGTGTTAGTTAAAAACCGAGTTAAAAACATATAACAAAGTAGATAGGGGCGTTTCTGGACCACGAAACCTACTTTGCCGACTTCGAGAACATTCTACAACTGAAGTGGTTCGTGTCTGTGCTAAGTTTCTAGAATGTGCTCGAAAGGGTACGTTGAACTCGTAAAATAATATTACGCAATTGTGAGAGACGAATTTGCGTGAACTACTTCAAGGTTATTTATTATCTCAATTAAGCATTTCGCGTAAAAACTTTTGAGGTTATATTTTGATTTTGTTTACGCAAATTCGTCGCTCACAATTGCACAATATCATTGTATGACATCATTGGGACCCATTGAGAACATTCTAGAAACTTAGCACGGACACCAACCACTTCAGCTGCAAAATGTTCTCGAAGTCGGTAAGGTAGATTTCGTGGTCCAGAAACACCCCTGCCTATCCACTTACTAAAACGCTTCGCAAATGAGTTCAAAGTTTTTATAAAAATATACATGATTGGACTTATCCCATTACGTCTGTTGTGAACAACAAATTATAGTCTAACATTTTAATCAGAGTACCCACATGCTTTGACAATATTTTGGGAAGATTACACTGAGAATTTACTTTATTGAAACATGAATACCACAAGGTTCCTAATTTTTGTATGCCTTGTAAAAAAATGTATGAAATCTTGCAAACATTGTAAAACTAATAAAAAGGAAATGAAAACTAATTGAAATAACCTTTCTCCTACACTTTCCATGAGCTCTGGTGTTCATATTTCAATTAGGTAAATTACTACAAGAACAATGCAAAAACAGAGTTGTTTTGGGTTCATCGAGACATCTAATAGAGTTTCACGCGCTGAATACTAATTTTATACTCACTTTCCTAGGAATACTCGGAAACATTTTTTTATTTTCGGTGATCGACCTCCACATGTGTTCGTTGCCTTTTTTCAATTTGGTCAACATGGAAAAAAGAAGTCCTTGTTCTTAACTTTTCTTAAATTAAAACTTAGTTACTTTTTAAGGACTCTTGAAGGCACAATTTCCACCAAATAACTTTTAATTTTGATCCCAATAACCGCCTTTGTGCCCGCAAAATGCCCCAAAAATTATAAAATCAAAAAATAATATTTTCTGTTAATTTGTATAATTTTTTTTCCACTAAATCGTGAAAAGTTAGTATTTTCTTGAATTAATTAAAAGATTAATGAATGCTAAGAGTAATATTTTTTTTATGCAGGATGTTTGAAAATTATTTAAATAATTTTTATTTATATGAAAATTTAATTTTTCTTTTAAATAGTGAAAATTTCTAATTTTATAGAATTAATGACGCAGTTAATGAATGTTAAGAGTGATATTTTTTGTGAAAGACAGTTGGTTATTATTTTAACAATTAATATCAGTTGCCTCCTATTCATAAATAGGAAAAAATTCGAGTATTTTCGAAGTTCGAACACTATCCCTTATTATGCAGTATTTCCTTATCTCAACGAAATCGATCTAAAAAAGTAACTATCCCGAACGAAACTAGAAAAAATGATTTAAAAAATGATTATTGTTAAAACAATTAGGGTATAAGTTCTAAGATAAGGAAACACTGAATAATAAGCGACATTGTGTAGAACATACGAGAAAACTAGAATTTCGTGTGACTTCCCTATGAAAAGGTGCAAGTGAATGATTATTAATTGTTTAAATAATTGCAAACTACCTTTCACAAAAAATATCACATTTAACATTCATTAACTGGGTTATTAATTCCAGAAAAAATAACTTTTTAAGATTTAAAAGGGAAAACAATTGTTTAAATAAATTAAAACTGTTAAAATAATTGACATTCATCCTTAAAAACATATTACTTTCAAAATTCGTTAATTATGTCATTAATTTCAGAAAATAATAACTTCTGACGATTTACAGGGGGAAAAATTGTTTAAACAAGTAATATTAGTTTTGATATTCATCAACTGTAGCATTTATCCCGAAAAATAATAACTTCTCACGATTTAAGGGGGGGGGGGGGGGGAATTGTTCGGGTGGTCAAAATTGAAAGTTATTAGGTGGAAATTATTCCTTAAAAAGTGACTAAATTTTAATTTAAAAAAATTTATTGACCGATTTGAAAAAAAAGAAATGTGGAATTTCTTTTTCCGGAAAACAAACAAATGGGGGGGGGGCTGATCACAAAAAATCGAAATTCGATTTTCTGGACCATCTCTCAAAAAACACACACTCAGAAACCGATTTGATTGAATCAATAAGTTTTTTTTCGTTCAACTATAGAATATGGTTATTAAATGGACAGCAAAACATTTGGTTAAACTAACCAAATTTTTTGCTTGTTTTAATCAAATTTGTCGGTAGACGGATTCAAACAAAAAATTGTATGGAGAAAAATTAATATCTATCATTTCTTGTAGATCCTTACGTCGGAAACATTTTTTGATTTCAAGTTGAAGATATTTTGTAGATAAAGTTCAGGCTATTAAGTCAAGAGTTTATGGTGGCGAAGGTGCATAACATATTGGTTTTTATAGTTTTTTACACACTGTACACGAATATAATATTCGTATTCCTTTGAATCCACGGGGACATTGTTATGTTAAGTTGAAGTTATTTTATAGGTAACAAAAAATCGAAGAAAAATAAAGTTTGTTTATTGACTTTTATGTGCTAAACATGATGCTGTTATGAGTTTTTCTTCAGAAGGTCGGGTGTTTTATTTGATTTTTTTAACTCATAATATAACTTTAACTACATAAAAACCTATGTTCCCGAGGTTTGGAAGGAAAATGTATATGAGATTTGTGTTCGTCGCATAAAAATTTCAAAAATGCAATAACTTATTCACTTTTGTCTCCATAAACTCTTGACATATTCGCCTGACCTTTACCTATATGAAATATCTTCAACTTCAAATAAAACAATATTCTCGACTTTTTCAAGGAAAAATAATATCAGAGTCGTGTTCAGCATATAAAAATCTGTAAGAAATAACAGTTATCAATTTTGGTCTATATGTATTTTGGTCTAGATAGCTTGATCTATGGAAAACTTCAAAACTGCATGATCTTACACTTTATTAGTTACAACCAGGAAAAAACCGAAAAAACCGGAAATTTGGTACGCGAAAATTAGTAGAAACCCTGTAACTGGAATGAAATACATGGAAGGATTTCCTGTTCGCTTGTGTCAGTTTCGAGAAACAGCATATGTTTCTAAAGTTATATTTTTACAATACAATTTGTGCTCTGAAAAATTCGAGGACCAGACCACTCATTCCCAGATTAGGGTTTCCTATATGAGAAAAGCATTGCGTTCTGAAATTAAATCGAAATTGAAATTGAATTGAGATTTGATACGATAGAAAAAAAAGGCAATAAATGGAAGGACACGTAGATCAAAAAGCGAAATGGGGTGGTCGAAAAGAGGATTGATGTTCAGAAAGGAAGTAACATGTCGGTGTGGCACCAGCGACACTATTAGGGATGGGAAGGCGAGATTTTCTTGGAGCTACTACAGTTTCCTTTGTGAGCATCAAACAAACATTAAAGTGGTCTTAAACGGATCATTGACCAAGGGAGTTGTGACATTCACGATCTACTTCCACCCTGCGATGTCCAGAATGCGTCGGATGTTTGTTCGTCTCTCAAAGAGCAAGTTGGATGGATCGTAAGCCGAGGGGTTATATACGCGGATCACGGAATCACGTTATCGTCGAGTGGAGGGCAGTAGAAAAAATTACGTGACGACCCATACGAGCGACGATGAGCTAATTAAAAACCCTATTTAACATTACTCACATTTACTACTCTACGTGCTTTACTAATTGCTAATTAAAATTAACCACCTAATTAATGTCGCCTTCTATTCATGAAATGTAGGCTAGTGAGTCTCACATGTTTCATTCTGACTTACAAAGGGAAAGCGGGTAATGCGATGCGCATATCATATATCAATCGATAGAAAGAAAAATATAATCAATAATGTAATGGCAAAATATGTAACACGTAGATCAATATCTTGGCTTTGCTTTATTCGTAGAAAACATTGAATCTATATCATTTAAAATACTTAACTATCAAGTCTTCCAAAAAAGTCCACGTGCGTCAACTTACCCAACCTGATGGGCAATGAGGCGCGCACTTCATTTTATCTGTTTACAAACTGAAAGTAATTTTCTAATAATCGAATAAAAAATAAATTAGTGGTTATATTTTCGAAGTGATTAGCATCCAAAGCCGCATTACCCGCTTGTGTATATTGTATAGTATTGAAATAATACATCCTTCGGAAAAGTCAGAAGATCAATATTAACGAAGTTTTAATGCATTTGGACACAAATACTATAAGCTTCAATGCTTTTTCGCGACTTTCATAATTGATGAGAAGCACCCAAAACAAACTTTCCACCTTATAAATGAAACATATGAAATAAATGAAAAATCTTACTTATACCAATGTTTTCACTTCATGATGTTGCATTCATAATACGCAGATTTTCGACAAACCGATCGCGCCGCATTACCCGCTTCTCGCCTAATTATGTTATCCCAATTGTAATCTTTTAAAATTCTTGTAACATTTTCAATTTGCAATTGCGATTAGAATATTTATTTATATTCCTAAGATTTCAAAGGTTTTTACTAATAAAAAAGTGATTTTGGATGCTTCAAAGGATTTTAAGAAATTGAAGGGATTCTCAAGTATTTCAAAGTATTTTCAGGGATTACAAGCGATTTTTAGAGATTTTAAAGGATATTAAGAAATTTCGAAAGATTTCATAGATTTCCAAACATTTAAAAGTATTTTACGAAATTAAAAAGAATTGTAATGGATTTCCAGAAATTCTTAACTATTTCTCAAGGATTTCCAAAGGTTCCCCGGAATTGTTAAAGATTTGAGAGTAATTTAGGAGATTTCGAGGGATTTTAAGAGCTATTTTTGGATTTTAAAGGATCTCAAGGGATTCCTAAAGATTTCCAAAGATTTAAAAGTATTTTACAAAATTAAAAGGAATTGCAATGGATTTCCAGAAATTCTTAACTATTTGTCAAGGATTTCCAAAGGTTCCCCGGATTGTTAAAGATTTAAGAGTAATTTATGAGATTTCGAGGGATTTTAAGAGCTATTTTTGGATTTTAAAGGATCTCAAGGGATTCCTAAAGATTTCCAAAGATTTTACGGAATTTAATAAATTGATTTCAAGGGATTTCATCAGATTTTTTAATATTTCCAAGGATTTTGCGGGACTTTTAAGGACTTCTAAGGATTTTCAAAGATATGAAGGAATTCCATTGGTCTTCAAGAGATTTCATAGGATTTTGAAGGACTTCAAGAGATTTTCTAGAATTTCTAAAGATTTCAGAGTATTTTGCCGGACCTCGACGGATTCCTAAAGATTTCCAAGTATTGTACGGGATTTCAAGGGATGCTGAAGGATTTCTAAAAATTTTGAAGAACTTCAAGGGATTTTTAAGGATTGCAAGAAACTTCAAAGAATTTCTAGAGATTCTGAATAATCCCCTCAGATTTTAAAAGATATTTATAGGATTTTAAATGTTTTAGAGGGTTTAACAGGATTTTCAAACATTTAAAGTTTCCAATTCCAAGTTTCTATGGATTTTCGGAGATTTCAAAAGATTTACAGAGATTTTGAAGGATTAAAATAGATTTCTAGGGAGTCTAACCATATCAAGGAATTTAAATTCATTTTAATGGATTCGGAATGATTTCCATGGATATCAAGAATTCTTACGGAATGTCACATATTTGAACGGATTGTTGAAGATTTCAAAGAATTTGACAAAGTTTTATGGAATATTAGCGGACTTTAATGTACTTCAAGAGATTCCAAAGAATTTCCAAGGTTTTCAAGAAATTTTCATGTGATTTAAAAATTGTCTAGGGATTTAATTAGATTGCAACAAATTTTAAGGGATTTCAAAAAAAATTGAAAGAGTTGTACAAGATTTCAAGGGATTCCTGAAGATTTCATGTGATTTAAAAAGTTTTTCAAGCGACATCATGGTTTAACAGATTTGGTAATATTTCAAAAAATTTTAAATTTTCAAAAATAATTTATTTATTATTGTCGATTCGAAATAAGTATTATTTTTCTAAATTCGATTATTTGAGATACATTAATCGGAAAAATCAAATGTTCAGTGTTGTGGTAATAATTTTTGAGAATAGATTCTGCTTTTTCAAGAATCGCCCTTCCCTATTTAATTCCATGACCATACAGTTCTAAGCGTGCAAATGAAGATGAAAAATATTTTTTATGCAACAACATTTTTTTTTGCTGGAATTTGTTGGAGAATTTTTGAAAATCACCAAAATCCCCAACCTTTTAATTTGGAGGGTGAGAAACCATCCCCAACATCATTTCTGTACATGCGGCATCAAGGTTAACTACAAAGTTGACAAAGTTAATATACATTCGACAAAATAATAAAATAATTACCTTAACCGTTAGGAATTATCGCCTAAAGAAATTTTTTAATTGTGCAGATTCTCGATCCAACCCCTAAAATCTACCCATATTGATAAACGCTTTTTAAAAAAAAGGAAAATCGACCAAACACCAAGAAATTAATAAAACTTTTTCTAGTTTTTTTATGACTTGAAAAATTGTACTTATTTATCTTTTGAAGAATTGTGATAGTAAGAAACCACGCTCGAGCCACTAAAAACCACCCCTAGTGATACACGGTTTTAAAAAAATTGGAAAATCGACAAAAACACCCAGAATTTAATAAAGAACCCCGCACTAAATACGCTGGAACCTGGATTTCCGTAAAATGGATTTGAAAGGGAGGTAAAGCGTAACAATCAGCATGAGGGCCACACCTTCAGCGCATTAGTTGCATCAGGTTGCATCATGCATCAAAATCTAACAGAAATTATTCAAACGGCCCTGCCTGGTTACGTTCGGATTCCCTGGATCTGTGTCGAAGGCCACTGCGGGCAATGCCCGAAACCATGCACAAATCCAGGCTCCAGTGAATATGGGAAAGTGGCTTTCGATGAATTTTACTGACATCCAATTATTTTGTAGTTTAAAAAAATTTCTCAAAAGGCCTCGGACCAATTATGACTAATAAAATATACAAAGTCTACAAAATTCACAAAAATAATCCCCCGAAGACTGATGAATGGACCCCTAAAACCCACCCTTAGTGATAAGAGATTTTAAAAAAATCGGAAAATCGACAAAAAACACCCACTTCTTCGGTGATTTATTATTTTCAGAAATTCTCCAAACAATTCGAGCAAAAGAATTTCGTTTTATAAAGAATGTTGTTCATCGTTCATTTGAAAGTTCAGAACTTTATGGTCACATAATTCCCACCCCATGGGATGTTGCGGAAAGAAAAAGAATTGGCATCATAAATGTAAGAAGTTGGGAGCTTAAATATTTTGTAGGAAACATAACGTTTAATCTGGAAATACGCAGAGATAGATTTTGTGAAAGAAGGGGAATAGAAGAAGAAAAGAGTGAAACTAGCCAGAGCCAGTAGCCACCCTTCTTCGCGCTGGATGCGTTCCACGCTCGACTGCCCCTTAACTCCTCGAGTCGCGTTTGCCTTTGGCATCGACTACTATTGCCACTCCACACTCACACACTCAGATAAGGGAGGAAGAATGAGTCAAGAGAGAAAGTATACATTTTCGCTCCCTGAATCTCTTATTGTATTTCCCGGCTGTCGCCCCGCCTTTGGCGCCGCGCCGTGAGCCTTCGTTTTCCAAGCGTCTTCTCTTTTCCCTTTTTCCCCTTTTCCCTTTTTCCTTTTTCCTTTTTCCTTTTATTTCTATCTACCTATGACTATGTACCCCCTATGTACTCTCTGTATACGCTCCTCTCGTCCAACCAGTCATTTGCATTCAGACACTACCGTGCAATGCCGGCAGTAAGTTATTCATACTTCAGGTTCCTTCTTCCAAATATCACGATATTCACGATATTCATGCACCCGCGGATCTGCCGTTCTCGTTTTCCTTGTTTCTCCAAGGCGATCCTGGTCAGCTAAATAATCGTCCAAAGCACAGAGGCGGTGCTGCGCTCTTCGTAAACTACGCTTGAGCGAGCAGCCTGCAGGATTTCCTACCGAAAATGGGGTCGCTCTACCACATAAATGGGAACTTGTAAATTCGTTCCAGAAGCTTATATGAACGTCAAAGAAGACATCCTTTTATTCATGCTTAAGAAAAGAGGATTTCCATGCATACAACAGGGTGGCCACAGGCCGCTAAACTTCATTTTCAAAATTCACTGACTTTACCCGGATTTTTCCCTGACCATTAATATTCAAAGACCAGCATTTTAATCTTGTAACATGTTGAACATACAATACTTTATAAGCGAAACAAAACAATTTCAGATTATTATTATTATTTTAATTAATATCTCAGGCTTAAGATGGTTGAAGCCCAATATGTCGAAGGTATTTTTGTTAAGAGTTGGATTTTTATTTTTGAAAAGTCTGCACGGGGCTGTCTCGGTATATATTATCAGTCACGGACGCATTTTTGTAATGCAATATGGGAAGTCCAAAGTGGATTTATGCCAGGAAGATCATGTACAGATCAGATATTTAGTATAAGACAGATCACAGAAAAAAGCTTAAGAGTAGGAAAGAAAGTTTTCTGTGCATTTATTGACCTAGAAAAAGCATTTGACAAGGTAAATAGAAGTAAACTTTGGGAAGTCCTTAAAGAGTACGGAGTAAATGGAGGGCTCCTGCAAGCAATAAAAACAATATATAAAGGTAGTAAAGCGAGCGTAAGGGTAAATGGGAAACTGAGTGACTGGTTCGATATTATGCAAGGCGTGAAACAAGGATGCGTTATGTCCTCGTGGCTATTTATTATATTCATGTATAAGTGTCTAAGAACTGCATTCTTCGACGAAGAAGGTGTAGATCTCCAAACAGTCAAGGTACGTGGGTTAGCTTTCGCAGATGAGAAGATTGTTATGGCAGAATCAGTCGAGGACTTGCAAAGAATGTTGAATAAACTTAATACAAGCATGAAGGACATGGGACTCAAAATTAACGTAGATAAAACAAAAATCATGGTGTTTGAGGGAAAAAATGAGAAAACAATGTGCAACATTGTCCTAAATGATGAGAGATTAGAACAAGTTGACAAGTACGTATATCTAGGTAGTCTATTCACTAGCGACGGAAAAATAGATGAGGAGTTAGATAGGCGTATAAATAAAGGTAAACAGGTTATCGGTAGAGCAGGGTCCATTCTCACAAATAAAAACATACCAAAAAAAGCTAAAATGGCCATACATAATTCTATATTAGTACCGACTGTACTATACGATAGCGAGATATAGACCTGTCAAGAAAAGGACAAGAGTAAAATTAACGCGATTGGCATGAAACCTCTGCGCATAATATGCGGGAAAACACTGATGGCCAAAATCCGAAACGAGATAATCCTCAAAGAATGTGGTACAGGAGAGACACCAGTTGACATATGGGAAAGAAATCAGTTAAGATGGTTCGGACATCTTGAAAGAACGAAAGATGAACGACTGACCAAACAAGTGTATAAAGGCAAAGTAAATGGTAGAATGTCCAGAGGTAGACCGCCGAAAGAATGGTTAGAATCTGTAAATGAGACATTGATCCGTAGAGACATAAGAAGCCATAGAAACACAAGAGCCTGCATGAAAAAATGCATGGACGTGAAGGAAGCAAGAGTAGTATGCCAGGACAGAAAAGTGTGGCGACAAATAGTTTATAAACAGAGTGACAATAGAATGAATGACGCCTGAAACAAAGACCTTGGAAACTAATGGGCCCAAGTGGGGAACCATACATAACAATTTTGTGAGGCTCTTCACTTGGGGTGATCGCTAGAGAGATTGATCAGCAACCTGGGTCGGAGCAGTGTTGCGGAATAAACGTGTCATTTAAATAAATAACACGAGAATTCCAGATCAATCTAAAATATCTATACCTAACACCTATATACCTTATACCTATATACCTAACTATACACCTATATACCTATTTAGCCCATACCTATCTACTCTATACCTATATACCCATATACACACCACTACTTTCCAACCGAGCAAGTCACGCCTACCCCGAAAGGGAAATGGCTTAATGGTATAATAATAATAATAATAATAATAATCAAGTGATCTGATAAGAGCAGTGTGCCTAATTTGACATACTGGACAAAGCCTGGTTTTTACCCCATCATTCACGGACTGGGTTGCATCAAGTGCATGATGGGAGGACCTACAGCTTAAGGTGGGATCCAAACCACCAGAACCTCTAACGTGAAGTCCGAGCGCCTAACCAACTGAGCCATCGAGGTTTATTATTATTATTATACCATTAAGCCATATTCCTTTTGGGGTAAGCGTGATTCACTCGGTTCTAGCCTCGTTATACTGTCGGGGGTCAAGAAGTCCATAGGAAGTGTACTAGGCGGTAAACGTGGGAGGGGTTAGATTTTGAGATTGATCTAGAATTCCTGTGTTATTTATATAAATAACACTTTCGTTCAGCAATACTGCTCCGATCCAAGTCGCTGATCAATCTCTCTAGCAAGCACCCCAGGCGAAGTGCTTCACAAAGTCATCATGTAAAGCTCTCCACGCGGGCCCATTAGTATCCAAGGTCTTTCGCTTCAGGCGTCTCTTACTCCAGTGACTTTCCTGTCCTGACATACCTCTTTAGCTTCCTTTATGTCCATACATTTCCCCAGGCAAGCTCTTTTGTTTTTGTGGTTTTGTATATCTTTTCGATTCAGGGAATCATCAAAACATTCCAACCTTTTTTTCTTCAGTCTGCCTCTGGGTATGCTACCACTTACTTTACCTAAGTATACTTGTTACGCCAGTCGTTCTTCTTTCATACTCTCAACATGTCCAAACTATCAGAACAAATTTTTCTCACTCTTTAAAATTTAAATATTTCATATTTATTTATTTCAACCAAAAAGGATGACTTTTCTAGCATAAAAATGAATTTTCACTATAGAGCAACACAACTGCGACATACAACACGATACCTTAGAAAACCCGGTTGAGAGAGTCTGTGCCTCTGAGGTTAGGGATATAATTAATAATTTAAAGAATAGTAAGGCTGCTAGTGTAGACAGTATGAGAGTAAATAAAAATGTTTTTGTGCATTTGTTGATCTACAAAAAGCGTTTGACAAGGTGGATAGAAGTAAACTTTGGGAAGTTCTGAAAAAGTACGGAGTCAATGGATGGCTCCTACAAGCAATAAAAACAATATATGCAAGTAGCAAAGCGAGTGTAAGGGTAAATGGGAAACTGAGTGAATTTTTCGATATTATGCAAGGTGTTAGGCAAGGATGCGTTATGTCCTCATGACTATTTATTATATTCATGGACAAGTGTCTAAGAATGATCCTCTTCGACGAAGAAGGTGTGGATCTCGGGACAGTGAGGGTGCGTGGGTTAGCGTTCGCAGGTGATAGTTCTGAGAAAAATCATGTTAGTTCAGTGGACCATAGGCTACTAAAATTTCATGGATTTCACATTGTGCTTTGATTTCTAACTTAGCAAAAAAATCTCAAAGCCGTGTCACCGCTTTTACAATTCAAATATCCGCTCCAAGGCCTATAGTTGTGGAAAGCGCCCACAACTACCCAGGCCAAAAATATTTCGATTTTCTATTAGATGTAGGTGGCCAGCAGTCACCATATAAAGGAAAAAGGTGTGCTTCTACAATTATCGAAGTATCATACATTCAAATATCGAACATTTTGAATTTGGCGAAAAAATGTCCACTCCATCATCATACTTTACTCCAAGAATATTCGAAGCACACTTTTCTATGCTCACGGAAATTAAACAGGTTGTTTGGCCGACGAAGTGTACCATGGATAAAGTTAATATCGCATTGCGCGCAAAAGTTATGTCCAATTTAAGGCTAAAATGTCCACTCCAAATTTTCATCGAAAATGTCCACTCCAGGGCCATCAGCTGTAAAAATCGCGCGCATCAAGATAGGATTGAATTTTTTGCTGCTTTTGCTGTATTTCCATGGCCAAAAAACGTGCCCGCAACGAAAATTATGTTCCTCAAAAATCATTTACATTTCGTAAAAATCGAAGTTAAAATATGTATATAAATTGGCTTTTCATCAAAAGTTAAATGTCAACAAAAAAATGTTGTTCTACAAAAAAGTTCCATTTTATTGAGAGGAATCACTTTTGTGTGAAACTTTTTTTTAAAAAATTAGAATATTTTGAAATATTACAAAAAGCAGGTAAATAATGGGAAAATATTACTTTTTTATATCAAATTACTCGTCTAAATATATTTTTGGAACAAAGAGGTTTTTATATTTGAAAGGCCTAAAGTTTCTCGCAAACTAACATTATTTGAGTAAAAATACAAAATAAAAAATAATTTTCATATCAATTTTCCGGCAAATAAATCTATCATTATTATAATAAGTTAACCGTTTTCTAGGAAACTGAATTAGAGAAGAGTTTTGGGAAAGTATTTCTAATGTTTCTTGTAAGTAATATATTTAAAATAATAGTTTAATGATGAAAAAATAGATTTAAAACAATTTTGAAACAATTTTTAATAAAAAAATTGAATTAAACGTGAAACACAATTTCATTTGCTTACTTTATTGAAATTTCATTTTTCGTGATACATCCCAATATAATTTCCATTTAATTTTATTTGAGTAAAATCAGAGAGAGAAGCAGTAATATTATTATATAATATATTATATTGTATCTATATTAGCGAATTACAATATCAATATCTATAATATAATATATTAAATTTTTTATATTATTACGTAACATAATTTTTTATATTTAATAGAACTTATAAAATAAGTATGTGCATATTCCTCTGGGTTTGAAATTTTTCGCCTTGAGTGTAATTTTTCTCCTCACCACCAGAGAAGAAAAAAAAAGTTGTAAAAAATTATTGAGCTAAAGATTTCAGTGTTAAATCAAATTATTCATATAATTTGGGTTTATATAATAAAATATATACTTGTACGTGTTTCTTCAAGTGACTGGTGCTTTTTGTTACTAAAATTACAACGAAGATATGTATTCGCTTGTAATTATTATTTGTTCTATTTACACTGCTTTTCACTACAGAATTATATATTTTTCACAAAATATTTATTATATAATGTGATCGTAGTTTCGGACGAATTTCAAAGTAATTTATCGTCAATATTATCAGATAATAAATACATTATATTATGGAATATTTATTTATATAATTGTTCAACAAAAATAATAAAAATTAGGAATTTTTGATGCAAACGAGGCAAAACCAGGCAACAACACGTCAAGCAGAAGCTTAAAAGATAGCTGCGCACAATAGACAAAGAATCATTAGCAATATAGATTAACTTTTACTTTCCTTTGATATTTCGCAATACTTCATTGTAAGAATAATAAATAACATAATATATTTTTTTCGAACTGTTTAATTTACGAACTGTTATGTTCTAAATGGTTAGGATATAATTTCAGTGTTGTAAAAGCAACCAACCTTGATTTAAAATAAAAGATAAAGTAGGATGACTTAAAATTTAGTAATAAAGTTTCGAATTTTTCAAATAATGTCCCCACAATTTCTTTGCAGACACTCGTTATATATTTTTAATCAAGAAGATAGTGATTTACACACTACTGGAAAGCATCTTGAGAATTTAAAAAGAAGAAAAACCCTCCTTGATCTTTCATTCCTAAAATATTATTCATTCAATTAAGCTTATGGACATACTAATTTCAATATTTTGTGCAAACTGCGCGCATGCTCAAAAATATTGACCATGATAAAATATGCGTTTCTATATGTATTTAAAATGTAGGAAAAAAGTTTGAAATGTGTGCCTTAAGATTTGTTTTTGAACTTTTTTTTTGGAGAAAATGACACTTTCCGTGGAAATGCCCATAAACGGGGGTAAGAAGGTTATCGGTAGAGCAGAACCCATTATCAGAAGCAAAAATATATCAGATAAAGCTAAAAGAACAATATATAATTCTATATTTACAGCCACTGTGCTGTACGGTAGAGAGACCTGGACCTACCAAGAGAAGGATAAGAGTAAAATTAACGCGATTGGCATGAAATTCCTCCGCAATATTTGCGGTAAAACGCTAATGGATAAAGTCAGTAATGAGAGAATCCTCAAAAAATTCGGTGTAGAGGCGGCTCTGGTTGACATATGTGAAAGAAATTCGTTGAGATGGTTTGGGCATGTTGGTAATGGGTGAAACGGGGTAACGTCCAGCTGGGTAATTGATATACAGGGGTAAACTTGCCGTGGTAAATGAAAGATATTCTCCGCTTGACTCCTCTAGACGGCAGCACGTTACTGCGTCAAGTAACGTGCTGCTCTGTAGCGAAGTCCAGCGGAGAATCGTAAAATCATAACAGCGAGTTTACCCTCTATCAATTACCCACTTTTTCTGTGATATTGTTAACTAATTAAGCTGAAAATCGGTAATTAGGAAAAATAGTGGGAGTCTAAGCTGAATGCGAGGTGTGTAAAAGTAGTAGCTCAACGACCTAGAAGTTGAGTATGCAAGCACTGAAAGTTTCGAACCGCCAATTGCGTTGGCAATTGTCCACTATGACAATTGGTTCACTTGTGTCTAACCATTAATGACAATCGTCGACAATCGTACAAACCGCGAACTTAAACTCAAATCCGCTCTTCTAATCGTTTTTCCCCTTGCCTCATTCGCCTCATTCGCAATCATTTTCCATCCTCCTCGGTCGCTTTGTTATTCAAACCAACCTGCAACGAATGCTTTGGGGCTTTGCGACTGCTTTACTTCCCGAGATCGTACCTGGCGAGTCGCTTTGCAATTCGATGAGCGGCAGACTTGGCCGCATTAAACGAAGAATCGAAACAAAATAGAGAACCCTTACTCGGAAACGCAAGAGTATCCGAATGAGATTATTGTAATGATAGCGAGAAGTCCTTGCTCCACCAGTTAAAAGACTCGGAATAACCGCCGAGACCTCTGTATTCTTTTCCTAATGTCAGTTTGTCTCCAGGCCTTTTTATCATAAGGTTTTTCTCGCCAAGAATTAAATTCCCGAAGCCAAATTGTCTTCTTCCGAATTTAGTTCTCAACCATAAAGTTTTTCTTGTCAAGAATTAAATTCCCAAAGCCAAATTGTCTTCTTCTTCCGAATTTAATTCACGACCAATAAGGGATCGTCTATATACTACGTTACGCATTTTTCTTTTGCTCATATTGTTGTATTATTTTTCCCTGTGCGAAATTATATTCTTATCTTTATTTAAACAAAAGAAAAACGCGTCACGTAATTTATAAATGATCCCTAAGTGATGGTTTTAACAGTTCTTATAGAGAAACAAAAATGTTTTTAAAATTCTGACCACACACTTTTTGTATCCCCCCCCCCCTCCATTTTCACGAAAACAGTGAAATAAATTATTTAAAATAAAACTAATGTGACTGTCCCATATTAAGTTTGATTTGAGACGCTTTATATTCTTAGCATTACAAGGAAAAATACTGCATTTTCAACAGAATAGATGTATTCTTAACCAAAAAGATTAATTTTCTACCAAAAAAGACGAATTTTCAACAAAACACCTAAATTATCAACAAAAAAAGATACATTTTCAACCAAAAATTGAGTACTTACATTTTCAACTAAAGAGTTGAATCTTCAAACAAAAAACTGAATTTTTAACAAAGTTCAACTTTCAACCATGCATGGTTGAAATTGCATGCAGTTGAATTTTCAACCAAGAAAAATGAATTTTCAATGAGAAATGTAATAGTTGATATCTCAACCAAAATAGAATTTAATTTGAATTTTTAAAATATTTTTTGTCAGTTCAGAAATAAAAAAACTTTCAATCATATTGTTGAAATTTTAAGCCACGAATTTTCAACAAAATAGTTCATTTTGTAATCAAATATTTGAATTTTCAACCTGTACAGGTCAATTCTCAAACAAAAAGACAAATTTTCAACAAAATACATGAATTTTAAAACAAATAGTTCATTTTTCAGTTGAAAAAGATAAATTTGAATGCCTTAAAATGTAATTCAACTTTTGACGAATAAAGAGAAATTTTTAATAAAAAAGGACGTAATTTCAATCAAGAAGATTAGTTTTCTAACAAAAAAGAAGAATTTTCAACAAAATGCCTGCATTTTCAATTTGAAATTGACTCAATTTTCACTTGAAAAAATCAATTTTCAACAACCCAAAAAATTAATTTTTAACCAAAAAGATGAACCTTCAAGAACAACCGAAAATTGAATTTTTAACACCGTAGTTCAACTTTTAACCAAATAGTTGAATTTTTAAGCAAAAAAAGATGAAATCTCAACGAAAAATGTAATAGTGGATATTTCACTCAAAAAGAATTTTAATTTTGAATTAAAAGCAGTTGAACTCAACTGAAACAAATTAATTTTTAACAAAACAGTTGTATTTTTAACTAAAAAAGATGATATTTCTACCAAACGAGATGAATTTGCAAACCAAAAACAGGATTAAAAAAAAATTGAATTTTCAACCAAGAAAGATTTTTCAGTCAAGAAATAAAAAATATTTTAATCGTACTGTTAAATTTTCAAGCTAAAAAGATGAATTTTCTACAAAACACGTGAGCTTTCCAAGAAAGTGGATTTTTCAACAACAAAAAATCAAATTTTCCACCAAGAAGAATTAACCTTCAACCAAAAAATAAAAAAAATTTGAATCCGTATTTAATTAGAAAAGAGGGGTAGAGGGGGAAGCTTTTTACGCCTACAATTAATAAATAGGAATTTTGATAATTCATATTAAAAAAATTTCAATTTAAAATTTTAAAAAATGTATCTTTTTGGTTAAACATTCGTCTCTTTTGTTGAAAATGCCATATTTTTACTTATCTATAATTAATTTATGTCTATAATTATATATAAATATGTCTATAAATGTCTATAATTGAATTTAATATAGGACGCACAATAATTTTATTTAAAATAATTCATTTCTTCTATTTTCGTGAAAAATCTCCTTATTTTCCTTGCTTTTAGAGAATTTTGGTCTGTGAAACCTGTTATCGATACAGCTGAGAAAATGTTTTCTTGCCCTTTTTGCTCTATTTTGTTTATCGCTTAAAGAAAAATGAAAGCTGATGTAGTGCTTTCTCTTTTTACAATTTAAAAATTTTGTTTACTTTTCTAAGTAGGTACTAGGCAGCAGTATCTCGAGCTTTTAAAATAATAAACCTTTTTAATCAAAGAAAAATGTTGTTTCGCGGTTATGAAAAGAAACGAAATTGGGGAATAATGGATATGCCCAGAAGAAGTCCAATATTGTACAAAATCGAATCTCACATCCCCCACAAAAGCAGAAAATTCCCTATTGACAAATGTAACATCTCATATCATTTTTGCCGACATCTTAAGGCAGGGTTTCTCCGAAGGAAACAACGGCTGATAGCATCCACCTTCAGTTTCGAGAAGATGTGTGATGTTTACATGGTCGTAAGAGACGAGATCTCCCTAGAGGCCTAGAGTAGAAGAAGTCGTACGAGAAACCGAGATCAAACTTGATCTCGCGCCCTAGAGTTGTAGGTGTGAGGATTCGCCGGACCGAAATAAGGGGTCGTTGGGCAAGGCAAAAATGTGACGAAAAATAGGGTAGGAAAGAAAGATGCGACTCATATAGGCACTAGGGAAAAACAAAGGGTGTTTCTCGATTTCCATAATCCGCTCTCGTAATGCACGATTCCTCGCATTCGAGTAGTTTTTAGTGCCTCTGAGTAACGGCTTCCTCCGGAGATCGTAACTTATGAAGGAAAATGACTCATAGTCTCTAAGACATAGGAGACACAAGCCGCAAAATTTTCAGTTTACTTCACCCCATAAGGAAAAAAAGTTGGGCTGTGGAAGCTAAGTTATTCCTTATAATAGCTCGACCTATAGCTGGAAACGAAGAAGGAATTTAGAAAGATCTTTGATCAGATGTCTCATCAAGAGCAATGGCGGTTGGGATTTACTTTCAACATTTTAAAGAGAATTACACTGGAACTTGGAATTAAGAACGGTTTTGGGTATGGCTTGCAGTGGCCTTCATCGTAAATCCAGACAATCCAAACGTAAACATTCAGAGCCGCATGAACCATTTCTGTTGGATTTGGGCGCATGCTAACAGCTGACGCAACTAACGCGCTGAGAGTACTGTCCTCATGCTGTTTGTCACGCATGACTGAGCCACGTCTCTCTTTCGGCCCCACGGCTCCCCTCATAACGAAACTGCTGATGGCATCAATTCTCAGAACGTCGTAAACTCGGACTTCTTAATTCCAAGTTCCAGTGCACCACTTAAAATGTACGCCAATGTTAATATTAAATAGAGTTTATCTCCGGGTAATAATAATTTACAGGTATTTCGATTCTAGGCAGTTTTTAAATTGAGATATCAAGAAACGCGAGGAAAACAAGAAACTAAATATTTCCCTTATTCAAAGATAATAAAAGTATACATAATCTGCCGAAAATAATAAATTTTCGAACTTAGCAACTTGGTCAAAATTACTGATCCGCGAAAAGAGTTTATATAAAGTACATATCGCGTGCTTATTTGTCTCTTGATTTTTTTTCTGCCACCCAATTTGATCAAATTCTGCTTCCACTTGAAGTTGTTGCGATTGAATGGAAATTTTTTAGTTTGAATTGGAATATCAAATTCTCATCATGTTAGGTCGACATAACAATCAGTTTTATCTAACTTTAGGATCATTTAAAATCAGATGCAGTTTTAGGGAAGTTCCTTTAAAAAAGGAACTAATTATAGCTACAGTTACTTGGTGAAAGTAGTAATTTGTTACATTTCCAGTCACTAATTCAAGTAACTTGAAGTTCCGACATAGTTCCTTCTTTTATATATGAAAACATATGTTAAATATGTGAAAAATTATATAAGAATTTCCAAAAAATAAATGAACGCGGTCATTTTTGCGATTTACAGTTAAAGAATTTGCAATTGCTTATCTATAAAATTGAACATATTTCAATTTTAAATCTTCAAAATTGAACTATACCAAAAAAAAAATTTCAAAATTGCATCATCTTTTGTTATACACATTAAAAATTGAAGAATATTAATTGCAAATATTCAGAATTGAAGAATTTGAAGTTACAAATATTTAAAATTAAGGAATTTTCAATTATAAATCTTCAAAATTGAACTATTCAAAAAAAAAGAAACTTTCAAAAATACATACCTAATTGAATAATTATCAATTCAATATTTTCGAAATTCAAGAATATTTAACTGTAATTCTTCAAAATTGTAGGACTTTGAATTGTAAACCCTTAGGATTGAAGAGTTTTTAATTTTGAAAATTTTCAAGTAAAAATTATGCAAGTTTTATGTTTTGCAATTAAAAATACTGTAATCTTGATGGTTAACATTTGAAATTTCATCAATTTAGAAAATTTATAATTAAAAACTTAACTTTATTGATCTTCAAAATCATCACAATTTAAGAATTTTTATTTATTCATCTTTAAAACTAAAGAGTTTTTAATTTTAAAAATGTACAATTAAAAATCATGCAAGTTTTAAGTTTCATCATTTAAAAAGCTGTAACTTTGATGATTTACATTCGAAATTACTTCAATTTGGAAGATTTAGAATTGAAAACTTGACTTTATCATCCAAATTTAAGAATTTTTATTTATATATATTTTTTAAATTAAAGAGTTTTTAATTATAAATTTTCATAATTGAAGGATGTTAAATTGCAAATCGTGAAAATTAAAGAATTTTTAATTGTAGGTCTTCAAAATTGATCTAATAAAAAAAAGTCCAAATTACATACCTTTATAATATTAATATTAAAAATTTAATAATTTGTAATTCTTTTTAAAAATTCAAGCATTTTTAATTGTAACTTTTCAAAATTGCAGAATTTTAAATTGTAAATCGTGAAAATTGAAGAATTTTCAATTGTAAATCTTCAAAATTGAACTATAAAAAAATGTTCCAAATTACATACCTTTAAAATATAAATCTTGAAAATTAAATGACTTACAATTTTATGTTTTCAAAATTCAAGAATTTTTAGTTGCAACTCGTCAAGATCGCACAAATTGTAAATCTTGAAAATTGAACAGTTTTGGTGGTCAAAGACTTCCAAATTTAATATACGAGACCGATGATCGCGCGCTGGAGCGCGCGTGTTTTCGTGATTTGAAATATTTTGTAATTATCTTTTTAATTTATGTTGCAGTTCGAACCAATTCGATTTTATTCGAAACAATTCGAACCAACTTTTCAATCCCCTTCAACCCTTCTCAATCCATCTTTCAATCCCAAATTAAAACCCAATCTCAATACATGAATGGATTCGAGGCTCACTTATCAATCCTTCTCCACTGATGTATCAGCACCAACTCCAACTCAAACCCATACCGAATCAATTTTTCAATCCGTGCCTCCAATCCTTTTGAATACGTGGGACTTCTTGAATTCAACCAGAATGAATCCGACTGAATCTGACACCAGTCCGAGTGGATAAATGTGAATCCAAAACCAATCCGAATGAATAACGCACCAATCGGAAACAAATTTTCACTCCTTCTCAGTCCGATGCCCAATCCGAATGAATCCAAGACACATCCCATATCCCAAGCCAGTTTTAATATTTTTAATGCTCGCAAGTCCGTGCGCCCAATCCAATGAATCCGTGGCTCATCCAAAATGTCTTTTCAATCCTTCTCAATTCTTGCACGTACAAGTACAACAACTTCAATCCGACTCAATCCAAATCAATCCGAACTCGCCATTCAATAATTTTCAGTCCGAATGAATCTATCCCCTTCTAAAAAATTTCTGAAACTTTGACAGTTTTCACGTATTTTTTTTTTTTTTTGGTACGAAAATCTAAAAATGTATCAGATTTCGTAAATATTAATACTATTTGTTATTTATTATTAATTTTTCAAGTTTTCGCATATGTCTCATCGTTTTCGACATAATTCAAAATTTGGATTTTTTCCTTTTGAAAATCTTTTTATTGGGCTAATTTGTGGTGGCCGAAGACCAGCCCTTGTATAATAACCTGAAAATTTTGTCAGTTTCACGTATCTCACTGATTGCGAGATCATTCAACATTTTTTAAAAATAATTTTGAAGACTTTTACTGGGTTTATTCATGGTGGCCGAGGACCATCAGCCTTTACAAAATCCCGAACTTTTTTCAGTTTTAATGTATCTTATCGTTTTTAGATAACTCAACATTTTTATTTTGGAAATCACTCTACTGGGCTGAGTCTGGGCGCCCGAGGACAATTCCGGTCAGGAATATCCTGAAAATTTGGTCAGTTTTCGCGTATGACTACTTTACTCTACTTTACTGTTAGTTCGGGGTGGTTGAGGACCTTCATCAAGCCGTGAAAATTTGGTTAGTTTTCGCGTATCTCTTACCGTTTTCGAGATAAATAAAATTTTTGAATATGTTCCTAAATTTTTAAATCTTTCTATTGGGTTAGTTCGAGTTTGTCGAAAACTCGAACTAACTCAGTGCCTGAAAATGTTTTCAGTTTTCATGTATCTCTCACCGTTTTCAAGATAACTCAAAAATTGTATTTTAAAAAATTTTGAAAATCGTTTAATTGAGTTAGTTGAAATTGGTCAAAAACAAACACCCTCTATAAAAACCTTGAAATTTACTTAGTTTTCACGTTTCATGAACATTTTCGAGATTCAAAATGTTGATTTTTTTTCATTCTGAAATTTTGTTTACTGGTTTAGATCGGGGTTGCCGAGGACCATACCCCTTTAGAAACTCCTGAAAATGTTATGAGTTTACGCGTATCTCTCACCGCGTTCTATCTAGATAACTCAACTTTTTTTAATTTAAAAAATCGTTTAATTGGGTTAATTCAAATTGGTAAAAAATAAACATCCTCCACAAAAACCTTAAGATTTACTTAGTTTTCACGTATCTCTGACCGTTTTCAAAATAACTCAAAATTTTAATTTTTTTTTTGTTTGTATTTAAAAAATCTTATTATTAGATTAGTTTGAATTTGTCAAAAACAAACCCCCTCTGTAGAATCTTTAAAATTTTGTCAGTTTTCACGTATCTGTGACCCTTTTAGAGATCATTTAAGATTTTGGATTTTTTTCGAATTTTGAAAATTTGTTTACTGGTTTGGGTCGATGTATGGTTGAGGACCATCCCCCTTTAGAGAACCCTGAAAATGTTGTCAGTTTTCGTGTATCTCTAAACGTTTTCGAGATACCTCAAAATTTGGATTTTGTTTTGAATTTTGAAAACACTTTCTTCCCTTTTCCTATGTTTAGAGAAACTAACAATAAATTATAACTAATTCGACTTAAACACACTTAGGGATCATTCATAAACTACGTTACGCGTTTTTCTTTTGTTTAAATAAAGATGAGAATATAATTTCTGTGAAGTTAAAAAGGATACAACGATATAAACAAAAGAAAAACGCGTCGATCCCTTGTAATCAAATTTTCAAACTACTGTATATTAATTCATTATAATAATTAAGCCAGAAATGTAGACTCTTTTGAAATTTGCGCCTACTTGAATTGTCGAGTTATCGAAACTTTTTTACATTATCGACTTATCGAATCTTGCTTTCGATTCTCGACAGCTGATTGGCTGATTCTATTATGACTTACATTAGATGTAAATGGCTACCTGAATTTACCAATAGGGTTTAGGGACTACGCATGAAGTTAGCCGAAATGCATGTACTTTTTTGAATGCTGCTATCTCCTCATCTGAAGTAAACTCGTATGTACTCGATGTCATCATGAATATTGGATTAGAATAATTGTTGCATTAGAATCGCCTTATTGAAGGTGTAACACAGTGTAACCACACTACACTGAATGTAACCACACTTGATCACACTACACATGATCCAATTCACACCAGTCAACTGCGCACGCGTTGCGTTGGAAGGGGAAGGCCACACACATTCATTTTTATTTTCAAGTCGAGAAATGATAATAATTTATGTTAATATGGTTCATATATGTTACTGCAATAACTATAAGATCCATGATAATACAGTATTTTATTATTATTACTATAGAAAATGTCATGTACTTAATACCCTATTAAAATATCAAAGTTGTCTAAAAATCATAAATGGTTTTGTCCTCTAGATCCGTGATTTTCTGCGATAACAGGATATATCACGGTATTAGTTGATTAGAAGCTATCAGTTCCGCTATAGTCAACTCTAGGTCAAAGAGCGTCAAAAATATTTTTTCCAATCAGACCCTTACCCCCCCCCCCCAAATATTTTAAAAATCTAGAAGTCAAATAATATAAAAGATAAAGAATAAAATCTAATATTCTTCCCTAAAGTGAAAAATAAAAAAAGATCAGCAGGATATATATTTTTGGACCTAAAAATTGCATAAAATATATGTATATACTATTATATATAACTTAATGCAATAACTTATAGTTATTGCAGTAATAATAATATATATGAACCATATTATCAAAAATTAATATAATTTCTCGACTTAAAAATAGAAGAACCATTATTCCTTATTTTTAGTCCGTCGCCATATTTGTGTACATTTGAAGCATTTAAAATAAGCGCGCGTATTACGGCCAATAACGTGGCTTTCCCCTTCCAACGCAACGCTTGCGCAGTTGAAAAAGTCGCGGTCTATTAGCATCACTGATCCAAGCGCAAGTAAAAAAAATGCAGCTAATCAGCAACGATACCAGCTACACCGCCATATTGAATAAATGTACAGCTAGCGTTTGTGTTGACTGTTAACCAAGATGGCCGTGGAGCTGGTATGCGCGAGTTGGACGAAAATGGAACGTTTTTCGGCTAGACCATGAGTGGGTTGGATCATGACTCTACTCCTAAATGTACAGCTAGCGGTTGTATTGTATGTCAACCAAGATGGCCGTGGAGCTAGTATGCGCGAGTTGGACGAAAATGGAACGTTTTTCGGCTAGATCATGAATGGGTTGGATCATGCCACTGCAATTAATCGTATTCGCTTTCGAGATTCATTGATTGAATTAATCGATTCAGATCAGACCTGCCAGACTGCGCTAAGGCGGAGTTTGCGTAGTGCGTTTGTGGTAGTGCCTATATTGACTCAATCTCAAATTCGAAATCCGCGCCAAATGATTAACCAATAAGGTTTACGCACTACGCATGAAGTTAGCTAACAGGTAACGCGTAATGATGAACGCAATATGAAGTTGTCTGAAATGCATGTCCTTTTTAGAAAAGGATTTAAATTGTAAATCTTCAAAATTGAACTATAAAAAAAGATTCCACAAAACCTTTAAAGTCTAAATCTGGATAATTAAATAATTTGTAATTCTATATTTTCAAAATTCAAGAATTTTCAATTGTAACTTTTTAAAATTGTAGAACTTTGAATTTTAAATCTTGAAAATTAAAGTGTTTTTAATTATGAAAATTTACAATTAAAAATTATGTAAGTTGTGAGTTTTACAATTTAAAAAACTGTAATTTTATTGATTTTCATTCGAAATTTCTTCAATTTGGAAGATTTAGAATTGAAAATTTGACTTGATTGTCAAAATCATCAAAATTAAGGAATTTTTATTCATACATTTTTAAAATCGAAGAGTTTTCAATTGCAAATCTTCAAGAAATTACTGATGATGTAATTTCCAATAGAATATATTATTTTTAATGACAATATTTTTGAACGTACAAAAACATTAATGTCTAACAATTTATTTTGCATTTGCAATTTTTCTTGCGCTCGCTCCTTACTTTTTTCTTTCCCCGGGAAAACATTCTGTAAAACTCTAATGTTTCCAATTTTGAAAGTAAAGTTTAATATGGCAGAAATTTAAAAAACAAGTTTTTTGAAGACATTATTTTTAAATAACTATATTTCAATATTATTGACTTGTTTTCAAAATTTAAAACAGTAGAGGATTGGTAAGAAGCGACAGTATGAAAAAATCATTTACAAATATTATTATTAAAATATTTATTTTTTGTATTTTTTAACTCTTTTATATAAAAAAATGTTTTTTTTTTCTTAAGACATGACGGATAATATTATTTCAATTCTTAAAATTGTAGAAGACTTTTTTTCAAGGTACCTCATTTTTGGCATTGCAAGTACCTTAAATTAAAATTATATGAAAGCCGATGTAGTTATTTTAATATTTATTTTAATTTATCAGGGTGTCCAGCGACCTTGAAAACCTTGAAAACCTGGAATTCTCCTTGAATTTTGTTTGAACCTTGAAAACCTGGAAATCTCCTTGAATTTTTCACGCGAACCTTAAATTAATTTTTTTTTATACAAGTTTTTTTTATTGAAATGCGAAAAGTAATTTAAATCTTTTAGTCTATTATGAAAGACACATCTCGTTTAGAAGAAACCTTGCTACTGAAAAGTTTTTTTATTTATCTTTTACTCATTACGCAATAAATAAAGAGATTGCTAGGCATTTTTTGTAGACTTTACCAATTATTGTATAGATTGCAATGAACAGACATTAATATTTAGCGTGACGACTTGACCAGAAAATGACCGGGAATTTACTTCTGATCGTAGCAAAATTCAAATTTTCATTATTTTAATAATTTTGGTCAATTTAGACAATTTGAAGATTCATCATTTTAATTTAAAATTTTTCTCTGGTTGAATATGTAACTACTTTGTTAAAAATCAATTTATCTTTTTTTTTTTGTGAAAATTCAACTAATTGGTTGAAAGTTGATATTTTGCATTTAAAAATTAAACTATTTTTTGAAAATTTATGTACTTTGTGGAAAAAAATTTTTTTGTAGAAAGTTTATCTTTATGGTTGAAAATTCATCTTTTTGGCATAAAATTCAACTATTCCAGTTGAAGATTCGTCATTTCAGTTAAAAATTCATCAGTTTGGTTGAAAATTAATTTCTTTAACTGAAAATTTAACTGTTCCATTCATGTATTTTGTTAAAAAGTCGATATTTTTTTGTAGAAAATTTTCTTTTTATTTGAAAGTTAATCTTCTTGTTTAAAAATTCTTTTTTTTTGTTGTTAACAATTCAAGTATTCCAGTTAAATATTGATCATTTTAGTTGAAAATTCATCTTTTAGGTTGGAAATAAAATTGTTTGGTTGAAAGTTAAACTCTTTTGTTAAAAATTATTTTTTTTTGTTTGAAGATTCATCGTTTTAATTAAAAATTCATTTCTTTGATTGAAAACTTTTTTTTCCTTTGGATGTTTTTCGTTTTTTTGTCTTTTTTAATTAAAAAGTCTACTATTTTGTTAAAAAATTGTATTTTTTGGTAGAAAATTAATCTTTTTATTTGAAAATTAATCTTGTTTAAAAATTCATCTCTTTGGTTGAAAATTCAAGTGTTCCAGTAAAGTATTCATCGTTTTAGTTGAAAATTCATCTTTTTGGTTTAAAATTTAACTATTCCAGTTGAAGATTCATAATTTTATTTGAAAATTCATCACTCTGGTTGAAAGTTAAACTATTTTGTTGAAAATCCGTTTATTTTTTTGTTGAAAATTAATTTTTTCAACTGAAAGTTGAACTATTCCAGTTTTTGTAAAAAATGAGTATTTTTTAGTGTAAAATTTAAGTATTTTTTGCTCTGTTGTTGTGTTAAAGGATGTTTAGAATGAACGTCATGAATTAACATAAATATTTGCGTTTTTTTCTGGAAATATGAATATGTTACTTTTAGTTGATGGGGAAAATTGAAAAACTTGACCCGGAAATGACCGAAAATTTGAAATCGTCCGCCGAATCGCCACCCTGATATTGTAAATAATTCTATAAGTTTTTAATTTCGTCTCCGCTAATATAGAATGTTAAAGTATACATTTTGTTGTGATATTCAACTTACAAATTATAAAAATTATTAGTTGAAAATTTCGATGTTAATTCAGTTTCAGAATTAGAATTAACGGATTTTTCAAGGGTTTCACCACTCGGGGTTTTAGTGCACACCAGATTACAAAACATTACTAATGATTTCAAAAGGTTTCAAAATATTTCAAAGATTTTAAAATATTTAAAAGGATTTTGAACATTTTACAAAGATTTAAAGGATTTCAAAGATTTGAAAAAGTTTACAGTACACCAGATTTCGAAGATCTCAAAATATTTCAAAGATTTTAAACGATTTCAAAAGGTTTAAAAACATTTTAGAAGATTTGAAATGGTTTCACTAAGATTTCAAATAATTCACTGAGTTCAACGAATAAAAAAGATTTCACAAAGAAAGATTTAAGAAAAATTTTGAAATATTTGAAAAGATTTGACAAAGATTGAAAAAATTTCACAAAAAATTCCCAAAGATTTTGAACATTTCATAAAGATTGCAAGGATTTCAAATATTTAAAAAAGGCATGTACACCAGAATTCAAAGATTTCACAATGATTTCGAACATTTCCAAAGATTTTAAAACTTTCAAAAGATTTCAAAGGTTTTAAAGATTTTAGAAAGGTAAACTCGATTTTTAAGATTTCAAAAGATTTTACACAGATTGAAAATATTTTAATGATTTTTAATGAATACAAAAGATTTCAGAAAGATTTCATAGAAATTTAATAAAGATATCAAAATAATACAAGAATTCAAAAGGTTTCAAAACATTTCAAAGATTTTAAACGATTTCAAAGATTTCGATGACTTCAAACGAATACGAAAGATTTCACAAACAAATATTAAAGAAAGCTTTCACAAATATTTTAAACATTTCATAAAAGTTTCAAAATATTTCAAAAAATTTCACAAAAATTACAAAGATTTCAAGTATTTTAAAATTTTCAAAGATTTCAAGTATTTTACTAAAATTTGAAAAGATTTCACAGAAATTTCAAGATTTCACAGATTTTAAGTACTTCAAGAGATTTCAACGCATTCTCAAGGATTTCAAAGACGACTTATGTTCGCAAAAAATTAAGAATTTGTTTATTTATGGTTCTGCCTTCTTTAGAAATTAGTGACAAATAAAAAATGAAATGGCTTATTTTTTTACATGTATAACAAACGATTATTTCATTATTTGATGTAAAAAAAGGAGACCTGGAAAAACTTGTCTTCTTGTCCTGGAAAACCTGGAAAATACCTTGAATTTCGTTCCTAAGAATCGCTGGACACCCTGTTTATGATTCTCAATTATATTTTGTGGTACTTTAAACTGATCAGTTTGAAACAAATCCAGTTTTCAGATTTTCAGACCATTTATATTACTTACATTTTAGTCGCCATATGTTCCGCAAATGCTCTTAAAATTAAATAAGTAAAATGTACATTTCTCGGCGAACTGATATAAAATTTTGATCAAGTTATAGAAGAAATATGGACGATTAAACGATTAGTATTCTTAAGATCTCCAGAATTTTCCCCTCTTTTATAAGCCGCAATCAATTAATAAAGACGCGATCTTTCCTAGTCGGAGGAGTGACGTTGTACGGAATGTTCATTAATATTTGCTAAGTCGTAAATTATCGACGATCATAAAAATGCATTTCACGCCTTTGATGTAAGTTTCAGCAGCTGCTGAGAAGAATAATACATTTGAAATTTTGAAATTTTAATTTGAAATTGTTTTACTCCGTTTCTAAAAGATTCCTTATTAAAAATGTTACAAGATTAATATCCTGATCTTTTCATATTATTAATGGTAAGGGAAAAATTGGGGACTTTTGAAAATGAAGTTTGCGACCACCCTGATATAATATTCTTGTTAGTGCACTCAACTCCCGATATAAGAGCGGTTTCGGGCATGGCTTGCAGTGGCCTTGATCCTGAATCGGGGTATTCCAAACGTAAACAGGCAGGGCCGCATGAATCAGTTTTGTTGATTTTGGACGCATGACGCATCCTGATGCAATTAATGCGCTGTGAGTGCGGTCCTCATGCTGTTTACCACGCTTGACTAAGCACCGCCTTCCTTTCGGCCCCGCGGCTCCTCTCATCACGAAACTGCGGAGGCCATGAGTTCTAGGAATATCGTAAACGGGGGTTCGTATGTCGGGAGTTGAGTGTAATTTATTTGCCTTGTATTTCTATTTATTTTTTGCAGTTGCTTCCTCCGGACGATTATATTTTTAGTTAAAAATTCTATTGTTTTGTTGAAAAGTCATCTTGTTTGGTTAAATATTCAACTGCTTTGTTGAAAACTCGTCTTTTTGCGTTAAAAATTCAACTATTTTGGTATAAAATTAACTTTTGGATGAAATTTCAACTATTTTTTTTTTATTCGTCTCTTTGATTAAAAAATAATCTTCATTAGTTGCGGATTCACCGATTTTGTTGAAAATTTTTCTTTTTCGGTTGAATTCAACTTTTTTTTATTGGAAATTAAAATCATTTTTGATTGAAATATCTACTATTACATTATTCGTTGACAATTCATATTTTTTGGTTGAAAATTGAACTACTTGGTTGAAGGTTCAACCATTTTTTTAGAAAATCGTTTTTTGCTGAAAATCCATCATTAGACTTAAAAATCCATCTCTGGTTATAAATTCGTTTTTTTGTTGTTAAACATTAATTTCTTTAACTGAAAATTCAATTATTCCAGAAAGATTCACAATTTTAGTTGAAAATTTAACTCTTTAGTTGAAAGTTGAACTATTTTGTTGAAAATTGATCTTATTTAATTGAAAATTTAACTACTTGAGTAAAACTTAAACTACTTTGTTAATAATTTATATTTTTGATAGAAAGTTTCATGTCTGAATGAAAATTTGACTAGTTTGTTAGAAATTAGTTGTTTTCTTGCATAAAATTATTTTGTAACTGAAAATGAAATTTTTTAATTTTTTGGATGAAAATTGATCTTTTTTAGTTGAAAATTCAGCTTTTTTAGTCGAAAATTAAGTTTTTTCGTAGAAAAATAATCTTCTTGATTTGAAAATTTCCTCTTTTTTGGTTAAAAATGCAACTATTTGGTTCAAAATTAACTTTTTTTGAAAATTCGTATTTTCCGCTGGAAAATTCAACTATTTTAGAGAAAATTCGCCTTTTGGCTCTAAAGTTTAACATTTTGAATGAACTTTGTTTTCTTTCTTAACAGAAAAATTATTTTTTTGCTGTTGAAATTTAATTTCTCCACTAAAAATTTACCTTTTCTATTTTTGTTGAAAATTGATCTTTTCGGGTTTAAAAGTCAACTGTTTTCTAGATCATTCTATGTTTAGCTTGAAAATGCAACTATTTCGTCGAAAGTGCATCTGTTTTTGGTTTAAGTTTAATCTTTCTTGTTTAAAAATTCGACTATTTTGTTGAAAATATAATTATTTGGTTGAAAATATAATTACTTTGTTGAAAATTCAACTGTCTTATTGAAAATTCAACTATTTTGGTAGAAAATTAACTTTTTTGTTGAAGGTTGATATTTTGATGTTGAAAGTTCGTTTTTTAGATATAAAAATTTCATTTAAAATTAACTCTTTTTTGGTTGAAATATCTACTACTACATTTATTCATTGAAAATTCATGTTCATTGGTAGACAATTGAACTACTTGGTTGAAAGTTGAAGCACTTTGTTAGAAAATCATTTTTTTGCTGAAGATCCACCCTTTTAGTTAACAATTCATCTCTTTGATTGAAAGTTGAACTATTTTGTTGAAAATTGATCTTTAAAAATCTTCAAGAATAAAATCTTTAAAGATCTTTAAAAAAATAAAAAAATAAAATAAATCTTTAAATTTTTTAACTGAAAATGAAACTTTTCCATTTTTGATTGAAAATTGATATTTTTTAGTTGAAAATTCGTTTTTTTTATAGAAAACTAATATTCTTCGCCTTTTGGCTTGAAAGTTTAATAATTTGGATAAAGTTTGTTTTCTTTCTTACTCGAAAATCTTTATTTGTTGAAAATTAATGTTTTGGTTGAAATTTAATTTTTCTACTAATAATTTTAACTTTTTTATTTTTGTTGAAAATTCATCTTTTCGATTTTAGCTTGAAAATTCAACGATGTGGTTGAAAATGCAACTTTTTTTAAATTAAAGTTTAATTTTTTTTGTTTGAAAATTCGACTATTTAGTTAAAATTTCATCATTGTAGATATTAAATTCCAGTATTTGATTAAAAACTCAACTGTTTTGTTGAAATTTCGTCTACTTTGCTTTAAAGTTCAACTATTTGGTTTTAAGTGTAACTTTTTGGTTAAAAATTACTTTTGTTGTAAATGCATCTTTCTTGATTGAAAATTTAATTTTTTGATGAAAATCCATCTTTTCAGATTTAAAAATCAAATGTTTTCTAAAACATTCGACTTTTTGGCTCGAAAATTCAATTATTTGGTTGAAAATGCAACTGTTTTTAGTTGAAACTCAATTTTTTTCTTTTCAAATTCGACTATTTAGTTAAAAATTTATCTTTGTAGGTAATAAATTCCACTATTTGGTTAAAAATTTAACTATTTAGTTGTAAATCCAACTGTTTGGGTAAAAATTAATATTTTTGTTTTGAAAATTCATGTTTCTTGATTGAAAATTAAATGTTTGTTTGAAAATCCATTTTTTCGGGCTTAAAAGTCAGACGTCGTCTAAAACATTCGACTTTTTAGCTTGAAAATGCAACTGTTTTGGATTGAAATTTAATCTTTTTTGTTTGCAAATTCGATTATTTAGTTGAAAATTCATCTTTGTAGGTAATAAATTTCTGTATTTGGTTCAAAATTCAAATATTTTGTTGAAAATTTTACTGTTTTGTTGAATTTTCGTCTATTTGGATAGAAAATTAGTTTTTTTGGGTTGAAAATGCATTTTTTTCTAGAAAATTCAACTGTTTTATAAAAAATCCAACAATTTGGTTGAAAGTTCATCAGATTGGTTCAAAATTGAACTATTTTGTTGAAAATTGAACTATTTTCTTAAAATGTCTTTTTTTTTTGTCAAAAATTCAACTGTCTTGTTGAAAATTCATCCTCTTGGATTAAAAATGCATCTTTTATGGTAGAAAAGGCATCTTTTTTGGTTGAGATAAATAAAAAAAATTGCAATTTTTAAATTTTAACATGAAATTGTTTTATTCCAACTATAAAAGAGGCTATGTTAAAAATGTAACAAGATTAAAATGCTGGTCTTTAAATATTAATGATCAGGGAAAACTCAGAGAATTTTGAAAATGAAGTATTGCGGCCACCCTGTAGGTGATAGTTTTCGATTTAGATTTTTAGATTTAGATAATTTTAATTCATAGTCGGTAGTTTCTTTCATCTTCCCGATAAGCTAATCGAATTAAAGGAGCAACCAATTTGATGCTCAGTTATGTAAAATATTAAGATTGAAACCTTCAAAAGTACTTAAAAGTAAATAACTCTCTCGAGAGATTCCCCTAGTAAATAGAGAGGAGGTAGAAAACCCTTAGGGATTAGGAATTTCTGATCTCATTTCCATCAGACCATCACACAGGGAAGAAGAGGGGCGTATCAAATACCCTTGTGACTCATAGAAGTCTACTTAAGATTCAAAAATTTCTGTCACTTGGAAGGAAAACATTCTTTGGCATATTCCGAGTCTAATTAAACTAAATTAATTAAAACTAATGAAATTAAATTCTTTCGAACAGAGAAAAAAGGATGAAAAATACTTTCTTTAGGAATTAGGACTTGAAAGTTTGCAGTGGAATTTTCAATCCAAAAAGACGAATTTTCAACAAAACAGTTGAATTTTCAACCAAAAAAGGTGAGGTCTAGCGTTTCTTCAAACAAAAATTCCAGGACTTTTCCAAGTTTTCCAGGAAAAAAAAAAAAATTTCAGGTAATTTTTACAGTAAATAAAATACTTTCCACGAAACATAGTAGAAATTATAGGTCCAGTGGAACTGAAAATGTCATATGAGAAATTTCTCATACGCCCCTAA
Source organism: Andricus curvator (assembly GCA_932195095.1). NCBI lineage: Eukaryota > Metazoa > Arthropoda > Insecta > Hymenoptera > Cynipidae > Andricus > Andricus curvator. Next base: position 206,364 of record CAKNYM010050882.1, read on the forward strand.
AATCTGATTTTATAGAAAAAAAAAACTTTTTTTTACATTCTCATTCTAATGAGAAGGTATTGGTTTTATGTAAAATTTGACATAGTCGGTTTTCATCAAATCTCCACGTTTTGAGACCCCCTGAGCTAGAAAAAACGATTTTTACGAAGGTGTCTGTCTGTCTGTAGTCTGTAGTCTGTCTGTCTGTCTGTCTGTAGCCACGATAACTTTCGAAAAAATGATCAGATTTCATTGAGCTTTGGCACACTTTTTTATGGCCGAAAAATAGAGAACGAGTTCGTTAACCAGCTATTTTGGATGAAAATCCAAAAAGTGAGCACATTTTGAAAATTTTTGAGACCACTTTTTTGGAAGATTTGAAAATTCTATGTACGGTTATTAGTAGTACGCAAAATGACGAACAAAATATTCTTATGACTTTTCGTGATAAAAAAAAAATTACTGGAGTTATAGCATTTTCAAAATTCCAAAAAACAAACGAAAATGAACATTTTAAGCCGAAAAACGCACGATATGAAAAAAAGTCAAGAGGAGAAAAACGTTGATTCCTGAACACCCTATAATATTTTCATAACAACTTTTTGAATTTTTTGAAAAATAAAAAATTCAAATTTTGATCGCACAAAAAATTAATGAAAAATCAAAAAAGCCATTTTGCTGTCAAACTATGCAAGATACCAGAAAAGATCATTTCACCAAAATTGTGCACCTAAAAAAGATCTACAAATTTGTTATCATTCACTCTTTGATATGACGCGTAGTTTTTGTCTTATTTGTAAAAAACAGCATTGAAAATAGAAAAATCAAATTTTCAGACGAATATTACCAGCTACGAAAAAATGACCAAAACAAAATTTGTTCATCCAAGGAAGAGGTACAAATTTATTGTGACTCATGTTTGGATAGGATGCGTGGTTTTTGTTTTATTCGTGAAAATAACATTGACAGTAAAAAAAATCAAATTTTTGAAAAAACAATGCAAGGTACGAAAACATATAAATGAACAAAAATTGTGCATTCAAAAAAGACTTACAAACCCGTAATCAATGTTTGTGGTAAGAATATATTCAAAATGAAAAAATTAACTTTTTTGATAAACGGCACAAGCTAAAATAAAATGTTAACTAATAAAATTTGTCGCCTGAATTATATCATTACTTTTCATTTGAAATCAAATACAAATTTAGTAATTTGTATATGAAGAAGATATAACACGAAGCACAAAGTGCGCGCTCAGTGTATTTACCAAATCGCACGCCGTAAGTGCGCTCAAACTTTTTTGTTTCTATCATACGGTTCAAATGATTTTCAAATCAAATATCGAGCGCGAAGCGCGAGTGTCTGGATGAGAATGTGTTCCTTAAGGTCGATAGAACCTTGAGTAAATAAAGTTCCTTTTCAGTCTAAAATAAAAATAAATTTAACAATCACTTAATATGTAGAGGTTTTGATAATTTTATAATATTTGCAAACAAACTTTTTCTTTTCATCGAAGTCGAACACGAAGTTCAAAAATCTAGAGGAGCCTAGCGTAAAGCGCGATGCAAATACGCCCGAGCGCGTAGCGCGAGGTGAATACATAATCGAGCGCGAAGCGCGAGATAAATATATGATCGAGCGCGGAGCGCGAGATCCAACAGTCGCGCGCCCTAGGCGCGCTCAAACTTGCGAGCGAAGCGAGCCGCGCGCGAAGCGCGCCATGAGAATGTGCCCGCAAAGCGGGCAGATTTTTTTGGCATTGTTCATTTTATCAAGGTGAAATATCACGACGCTACGATAGAAAATATTCAAAGTTTCTCTTGTTTTCAACTTTAAAAACAATTTAATGAAATTTTCAAAATTCAATATTTTTTTGCTGTTTATAATGTCAAAGGTGTTCAACGCCGTGTGTAATGAGATTTTTTTTTCAGAACTGGTTGAAATTTGACCGATTTATCGAATTTTAAGCTAATTTAGGTTTATTTTTAATAAAATAATAAAATTGTCAACAAATAAGTTCAATTTTCAACCAAAAATGATGATTTTTTAACAAAATACTTGAAATTACAAAAATGATATTCCAATCAGATAGTCTTATTTTGAAACAAAAAAAATATTAAACTTTAACCAAAAATAGTTGAATTTTCAACATGAAAATGGGAATTTTCGACAAAAAGACGAATTCTCAACGAAAAATTAAATAGTTGGTATTTTAGCAACAAAAAAACGAATTTTCAACAAAATAGTTAAATTTTCAACCTAAGAGTTGAATTTTCAAAACAAAACAAAATTCAACAAAATAGTTAAATTTTTAACCAAATAGTTTAACTTTTAACCTACAAAGATGAATTCTTAGCCAAAACGACGAATTTTCAACAAAGAAAATTGATTTTCTACCAAAAAAGACAAATTTTCGACCAAATAAACCAATTTGCAAACAAATAATTTAATTTTCAACTAAAAATGATTAATTTTCAGTAAAAAAGATTTAAACTAAATAGCTGAATTTGGAACCAAGAGATGAATTTTCAACTAAAATGATGAATCTGCAATACTGCAACCAAAGAATGAATGTTTAATAAAGTAGAAGACGAATTTTCGAATCAAAAAGACGAATTTTCAACAAATAAAGATTTTTCAGAAACAAAAAAAATATTAAACTTTAACCAAAAATAGTTGAATTTTCAACACGAAAATGGGAATTTCCGACAAAAAGACGAATTCTCAAGGAGAAATTAAATAGTTGGTATTTCAGCAACAAAAAAAA